>JAVQJD010061026.1:0-11190 GCA_036023655.1 Nannoperca australis | reverse complement strand
ATTTCTTTAAAGTTAAGACTAGTTTAAAGTCATCTTCATTGAAAAGTACAGTGCTTTTCCTTCAAAAATAAGGACATTTCAATGTGACCCCAAACTTTTGAACGGTAGTGTATGTTTGCCTTCCTTCTGTATTTTTTTTTGTGGAATTTTTTGGACCAATACTTTTTTCTCTGGGAGTCTCAAACTGCAAAGTTGGGGGCCTAAAATCAGCAATTTCGCCTAAATCCCCCTGAACATACTACTCTATTTTTTACAATCTTCACTCTACATACACAATCTTCATATCATATCAGGAAAATAGGGTTGCCTTCCGGCTGTATTTTTTTCAGTTTTTTTCCAGCACTTTGAGCCATAAAAAACAGAGGAGGAAGCTAAACTTCCTAAAAAAAAAAATCGCCTGTTCTCTTTTCCCCCTACATTTCTACTTTGCGACAGTGTCTACATTATTATTACCACAAACATGAAACTTATCACTGCGTTCGCAAGCTCTTCTTCTTTCTTCTTTATTTTCTAGTTGTCTATTTACCATGCCGCTCTACTGGTACTGTATTAGTACACGTGACATATGGATGAAAGGAAAGTTGGAACTGTGTTCTTGGATTTAACTGTGTTTTTCAATGGCAGTTTTTCTGACAGCACAAATATATTGTATATCTTGCGGTGTTCCACAAGGGAGTTGCTTGGGTCCAATGTTGTTATGTATGCCGATGACTCAACTTTGTTCTGTGCTTCACCAACATCAATGGAGCTGAGAAAAAAAATCTAAATGTTGAGTTGCGTGGCATTAATAAATGGGTGAGAATGAACAGATTAGTATAGAACATTGCCAAAACTAAATATAATGTATTTGGTAGTAGGAACGTTCTTGCTAACGCCACTGTGCTCAATTTGTCTTTAAATAGGATATCAACTGAGCAGGTCACTAAAACCAAATTACTGGGTGTTAAATTAGATAATTTTTGTCTTGGTATGATCGGATTGATCACATTGTTTCACTGATGGGTAAGGGCATTGCAATTTCATGGAAATATTCTACATTTGTTCCATCTTCTGTTATGATTGATGTTGTTCGGTCACTTGCTCTTTCACACGTGGAATACTGCACTATCAATTTTATTGATACTATTACATGTCGTGATGCAATGACATTGTTTTAATGCTGGTGTGATTGGGCCAGACCTGAAGTACAGATGTGCTAAAAATGCAGCATAATTTCCATATCCGCACAGAACAGAGCAGCCAGATGAGTTCTTTCTGTGCTAGTGTGTCTGAGATGCATAAAAGTAAGCCTAAATAAAATATTCTGGTATTCATACATCATTCATCCATCCATTGGTGGAGCTTTTCCTGGTTGGAGAGCTGAAAGAAGAGCAGGGACTGAGGGCAGAGGGGCTGTGGTGTTACTGCTCTTAGACAGGTTGGTCTAATATTTGGTTGGTAAAATATTTGGAGTAGTCTATGTAGCTCTAACATTTACTCAACCTAAATAATGAGTTATTGTGGAACTTTGAGCAAGCTCCCCTGTAGCCATACATCATAAGCACACATTATGTGTTTAGCTTTAATACAATTTTTAAAAACTGAAAAGCAAAAGTAACTAAATAATACGTAGAAAATGATCTCTCTGCTTTTGCTACAAAGGATTCCTTCCTGTACACTTAAAACCTTTTCTTCTGTTCAAATGATGAAATATCATTTCAGCAAGTGTAAGATCAATATACCTTGTCCAAACATTGATGAAAGAATCAAAGGCTTTACTTACAGTCTCACTGCAGGAGTATTTTGAGGACACGTGGAAGTTGATCATGTCCTCACCCACAATGATGTACGAAACCCCATAGCCATCATCAGCCACCTGTCATGACCACAGAGATCACACGAGATCAGAGTTAATACCTCGCACACCACCACTGTGTTTGTTTACAACCACATGAAAAGAAAACATGCACCCAGTATGTTACAACTACACAAAAGTGCATGTCACTCACAGGTCCAAATCCGCCGCCCAGCGATATGAAATCAGGGTGGTTCTTCAGATCAAACAGCTCCATCTGCTGAACTGGGGTCTGACTGGTGGAGAGACGCCAAGGCTCCGACAAAACCTGGAATGTGAGCGGGAGAGAAACGCAAAGGTGTGAAGCAAATCATGTGAAGTAAGATGTGCCCTGCAGGCAGCATTTACAGCGAGTGACTCATCCCTAGCTTAATGTAGCCATAAGGCTAAATCCTAAAACCGAAGGAACACACAGGAAGTGAGTTGGTACAGCATGTTGTAATTGTTGCTTTGACACAAATGTCACTTTTCATAGTCTGTGCATGTCCACTGAACAATCGGAAAAGACGAAAGTAACACTGACATTGAACAAAACAAAAAGCGTACCTCTTTGAGGAAGGGTGACTCCACCCCCAAGTATTTGGAGACCACATACAGGCAGAAGAGGTGTCTGTCAATTCCTGCTCCAGTCATAGCCATTCGATAAAGGTTCTGGTGCCTCTCTGAAGCCAATTGGAAGAGATGTCTGCATTGCTCCTCTGCCTGTCAAACCAAATTCAGTGTGAGCTTTAACTTTAAAGACTTAAAAGAGCTGTATCGTGGAATTCATCAGTACCTCTCCATCCTCCAGAGCTTTGATGAAGGCCCAGCTCTCGTTGGAACATGATCGCACAGTCTCTGTCCTGCCTTCCCTGAAGAGACGGGTCATGGACGCCTCGTAAGTCAGACAGACACCACCACGATCCTGGAGGGAGAGGAGGAGGAGGTGGTGAAGAGAAGAGGTTTGAGGGTGAGACGGGGATGGTTGAAAGAGATGCAAACATGTGGTCATTGCTAAAGACACATTTGAAGATTCAAATCAAAACTATTACAATTGTTAATGGATACATTAAACTTGTTGCAATCAGGGCAGGGCAGAACAGAAACAGAGGTGACTATCGTCAGTACAGAAGATGGTCATGTAAGACAAATCGATTAGACATAAGAGGGGAAAAAAGAAAGATGTTCAATTGAAATACCAGGCCAAGATAGAGAGACATACATAAACATGAACAGCAAAGACAAGAAAGAAATGACTACACAGATATGCCAAGAAAAGGAAGTTTCAGGACATGCCTACAGACAATGTGACAATAGAAAGAAGAAGTAGCACAAATTGTCATGACCTACTGAGGACTTTGTGATTTTGTTCTGCTTTCCTGTTTTATTTTGTAATCTGTGTGCTTGTGTGTTCCTGACAGAATGATCCGACCATGTTGGGGCCCCAGCAGACCTTTCCCCACCACCAGGGTGGGCCTCCAGAGCCGGGTACCCCCATGAATGACTTTTTTAGGTTCCTGAAGTATTCAGGGGACTGGACTGGGAGCCAGCCTGCCAGTCCCCAGTCAGCTTCTCCTCAGCCTGCACTCCAGTCCCTTAGGCTAGGGACTGTGAGCCTCCAGCCAGCGAGCCCCCAGGCTGCTTCACCATTTGAGGGCACTCGTCTGTCACAGCAGTCACGGATTGTCCAGCCGCCCTCTCCCTGCCCTGAACTTGTCCAGTGACTGGCGCAGCTGCCTCCAGTGTCTGGACGTTAGCATTGAAATCAAAGTACTGCTGTTCCTCAGTACAGTCTCACAGAGCTGCTAGCATAGATGTAGACTCTTGCTTATTAGTTAGGTCAATTCAAAGTTATGCTCACTTTTTGAGTGTGGGTAAAATAAAATGGTTAATTCATCCTTTATTTCTACCTTTTCTAATACACCTACCTATCTTTTCCTTCTTTCTAATACCCCTGAGCCATTTGTACTTGAAAAGATGGGAATTCCACAAAAACCCTTTGATGTTTTGTTTGGTCCTGTCCTAAGCCCAATTCAGACCAAAGATGACGAGACAGGTTGAAACATGTAACTACTTGCAATGTGCCGGTCTGCAGCGTTCTGAAACCTGCCACAGATGCGACAAAACTCCACTTAAAAATATCCCCTCAGGGCATATTTGAAAATGCCTGGCTAACTGCTGCCTCTGCCGTCTCCAGTGTCTGTGCAGCTGAGCTTTCGCAACTTCCACGTTCTGTGGGTGTGTGGCTGCGATTCTTTGTTCCAGAGCTGCAGCTGTTGCCAATTCCAGCAGGGCTGCAGCATTCCTTCCTCGCTGCCGGCCTCCAGACCGGTCCTGGTCGTCCTGCCGAGCGGCCTTCTACACCTGGTCTCCGTGCCCGGTCCGGTTTCCTTCCTGTTTGATTTGTTTCACTTGTGTTTTTTACTCACCTGTTTCTGTTTCCATCATTTGCCCCTTTTCTATTTATGTCTCCCTTTGTTCAGTGTCGGATCGTTGTTTTTCCTGTTTATGCTCATGCCCTACCTATTTTCTCATATCAGTTTCCGTGTTCTGTTTCCCGGTGTCCTGCATGAAAGTCTTGTCAGTTAAATAATTTATCTGCACCAATCTATCAGCCATGTGTGCGTCTGGGTCCTTTTTTATGCAGCCTTTTGGCAGATTGGGACACAAATGTCCATGATAGTTGCTGTGATGACTGACTGATAAACACAAAAAAGTAGGCAGAATCCAGGAAAGTTAATAACCCATGAAACATAATTTGTAAAGATATTGGATGTAGGTCCCCTGGGTTAGGAAACTAAATCTCTCTTTAGATCATATTACTGCTGCTCTCTCGGCCTTGGCCACACAATCAACCATCTATATTTATACTGGAACCCCATAAGTAGATGCTGGACAATATTGAACCAAGTGTTACATTTTTACTTTGGCTTATCAGCTCCAGACACATGTTGTTTTACTAAGTGATAAAGCGTCTTGACTGAAATCCCACAAATACAATGTTCAGTTCTGCCACTATACCACCACAGCTGTGTGTGTTTTGTGCATGTTACCCTGTAGTATGCCAGTTGTAAGCCGATCTGTATGAATGCGTCTGGGCTGACGCGTAGCTTCTTGATGCGTCCTTTTCCGAACTCTCTGAAGGGAAACACATGGCAGTCCACGTCATCTGCCAGAGCCTGGGCAACAGCCAGGGAGCTGCATGTCTGAGCCTGAACCTGACAGACGGACCCAGAAAAAGAGGCTTACAAATTGGAACAAAGCTCATAATTTGGACTTTCATTGACACTGCAAGTAAAAGGTAGTTATTTATAGCGTAAAGACAAGTCTGATCCAGGTTCACTTATCTCTTATCAAAACAAGAGAACCACATTTTTTAATTTTCCTTTTACACAGATTTATGAACACAGTGACAAATAGTATAATAAGTCCAGAATGCAGTTAGAATAGGGGTGCCCTGAGATAACCTTAATATGACAGGGATATATAAATAAAACTGAATTGAAATCACCACATTTATGCTTCAAATACAAAAGTCAATTCATGAACTTTAGATGAAATGGAAAATAAATAAAATTACATAAGATGCACTAAAGAAACTAGTTTACACAGACAACATAAAAGCAAACACAACCAGTGGGAGTTCGGGGTGAAGATGAAGTCGATACAGACATTCATTGTACCCAGAGGTTAAATCCAAATTACTTTAGCAATTCCATTACTTTTCCTCTACCTCCAGCATGCTGTTGAAGACCCCTGTGCCATTTGTACGCGCACTTGAAAATATGGGAATTCCACAAAATCCTAATCTAACCTAATTTCTGAAACCTGCCAGTTTACGATGCGACTAGACGGTGCATCGTTTCCATGGCAACAACTCTCTGTACTTCCGTTCTAGCTGCCAGCTTTCATTAAACTGAATATATAACACATAACCATGTGTTTGAATATATAACAACAAACACATGGTGACTATATAGAATAGCCTGTTCCTGTTTTATGCTTCAGGCAGACATTTCATTTGGCAATTAGACAACAGATGAGGAATGTGAGGGGGGAAAAAAAAGAACAAAACAGAAAGGCAGCAGTTTTATTTTTCCTTCACCTCCATTAACATTTCCTCTTTCTGTTTTGACATTTATAATCAATCTTCTCTTCACTAAGTGAGCTATTCAACTGACTGATTAGGAGTCTACATGTACGCTAGCAGCAACTGTTGGCTAAAAGCTAACGTCAGCATGCTCACATGGACAATGCTCATTTGCTGTTTAGCAGGTGTAATGTCTACCATGTTCACCATCCCAGCTTTGAGTGTTAGCATGCTTACCTTTGCTAAATAGCACTTAACACAACGTAGAGCTGGGGCTGACGGGAATGTCACTTTTGCAGATATTTGGTCATAAACTAAAGTACTGATCAAAGTCATCCAGATCATTCAGTGTTTTGAATAGGAAACAAACCAACTTCTCAATTTGTCATTCAGTTCAGAAAATCAGTGGGGGAAAGCCCTGCCTCTCCAGGGGACTTTTGTAAATGGAAACCACCTGGAAGTGCACACCATATCTGACTGGAGCTTATGTAGTTACATCAGATATTTACGCTACACTAACAGATACTTTTACTGAGTTTCTCTTTTAATTGAAAACTGAAACACTTTCTGCTTGGAGTGATGCAAGGTATACATACCTTAAAGTTTGCATCACTCTTGGCTACTCTGGTTTCTCCCTTCCACACAACCACATTGACCGTTGCCATCAGTAATCGGCACAGAGATTTTGAAAGGTGATCTTTGTTCTTAATTATATAGAGGGTGTTAACCCTACCATGCTGTGACAAGCAGACAACCACCACCAAAGACAGAATGGTTTTCATTCTTTCTTTGAAGTCATGTGAGCTTGTGTTTGTTGCCTTTTCGAAAACATGGCCTGGAGGCCCACTGCTCTGTTAACCTTTGCTCATAAGCTTCTCTACAATGTTTTACACGTGAGCTTGACAAAACTAAATATCAAGCCACCCCTAGACCCTCTGCTTACCCACTTCCACACTGTTGGCGCATTAATGTGGAGGTTTCTGCCACATTAGGATCCATCCCAAGCCGTGTAGTTTGGAGTGGAAGTGGGTTATAAGCAGCAAGTCTATGCTGTGTTGTGTTTGTCACTAAAAATGCTTCGTACAAATACAAGTTCCATGCGACTACTGGTAGAAATGTAAACCGCGCAAACTAAGACATTTAACATTGTCATACAGATGTTAACGTATATTCTGTTTAGGATCAAATAAACCCATCTCCAGTCTAGAATAATGATAGATGTGTTCACTTGACTGCTATTACTATTTACAGGGACTGCTGCCAAAATCAAGCAGCTTCTAAACATCACAGTGAACAGATCATTGCAACAGTTGATGCTTCTGAAAGATGCTGATACAAAACCATGGTTACAAAATATTAATAACACACAATACTGTGATCAGAATAAGGGGAATGGCAACAACAATATATATAATAATCTGGCAATATGTATTTATTAATTTGGTCCAGAGGGGCACTTAAGCAAAAGTGCAGGTTAAAACAACGCTGCATTTGAAAACACCTAAATCCACATTTTTTTGAACAAATTCACATACCCTTACACCCCACACCGCTGAGATGTAAAGTGCAATTATCTCAGAAAGGAAATGACAAGAGGAAATTGCTTGTTGCTCTGTGTGATTTACCTTCTCATCCCAAAGCAAATAAACGGTGTAAATGTAATGATAACTCACTCTGATAATACATGTAGTTAAGATGACTTTAAACTGCTCAGCTAAGTCTGAAGAAGCTAAAATATGATAAATATGATAATAACAGCGTCAGAAGAATTAGACATAATAAATTATGTAATGAGAGCTGTACACAAGCAGGTCCAAAAGGAACTCTACATTGGACTGTTAAATCGTGTTTGCTGCACATCAGCAAAGTGGATCACAACATGTGCCAGCTTGTACAAGTAACAATGAAATCTTTCAGACAAAAATGTACGATATGATTTGGCTAGACATATTTAAGTGGTGATAACTAGGGGATGAGGCCAGAATGTTTACATCAGGCACATCCTGTCTCAAAACACAGAAAAACGAGTCCATGTCCGTAAGACTCTCCAGTTGATCCTGAACAAAGCGGCACCTTTACTGACAAGGACCAGGATTAGATTCGCTACACTTGCTCCCTGTACAATCCAGAACAGAATTTAAACTCCTGCTTAACAGTGTAAACCTTCAAGTTACCAAGCTCCTCTCCGGTGAAACCACCAAAATACAATCTGTACAAATATTTGGACAGTACACAATAACAGTAATATGAACATTAACAACTTTAAGACTTATATCTATTAACATTTATTTTACATTATAAGGAGGAAGTGGATCTCTGTCTCAGCCTCATCCGTCGAACAGTGACCAAATATTCTGTTTTTTTTTAGGTTGCCATTATATAGAAATATTGTGCCAATTCATATTCAAAGGCTGTGAGTTTTATTCTTTGAGGGGGCTGTTAGTGTCAGGCGTGGAGATTCTAAACAAGGGAGGTGGGAACTAGGACCCAGACATACACCAAGTGGCAGTTTATAAATTAACTCTATTTGAAAACGTGACGTGGCAGAAGCAAATAGCAAAACAAAGACGCAGCTAGGCTCTCTAGAATAGCACAGCATGAATCATGACTGTGAACAAACAACATAACTGAAAAAACAAAAACAAACACCGAACAGTACATACCAAGAAAAATCATGAATCCAAGACAGAGACCGACACTCAACGACAATGAACAAAGCACCAGACAAAAGGAGAACAGCAACACTAAATAGACCAAACCAAAATCATGAAATCACCCGCAGGTGGGACAAAACACACAGGTGAACTAATCAGACCCAGGGGGTCTCAGCAACACCTTACAACCGAAAACACATGAAACATGATTTGAAACAGGAAACAGATCTGCCCTTCAAAATAACAATCCCCAAAAAAACACCACCAGTCCCAAGATCGTGACAGTTAGTCTCAGCACCAACTGACATAGGGAACTCTTTTCTGGGGTGGGGGCTGATGGATTAAAGGTGATAAAAACATTTGAGTGCTCTCTTTTGAGTGTTAATTATCAGTGAGTATAACTGCTCTACGCGCATTTTTCCGTCTACGTATACAATTTATCTGCAGAGTTCTGCGTGTAAAGATTCTGTTGGATGTTTGTCCCAACGCGGATAGCTATGATGACTGAGTGGAGCCCATACTTCACTACCATACACTGCAATATCAAATATTGTAAGCCAAATTTTAATTAGAAATTGGAAATTATGAAATCAGAATACTTTATTGATCCGTGAAGGGAAATTGGACCTAAAAAATTTTTTTTTGCTCTTCTGGCTTTTTCTTTTAGTGCTTTCACTGCCATGGTGAAACTCCCTGATGCTGTTATTATTATACCAAGGTAGGTATAACTCGTACTATGTTCCATGATATGATTATTTATGTTAACTTCATCAAAATCATGACAGTTTTCTTCATACTTACTGCCAGGGCCCAGTTCTTAAAGTGCAGCCCTGAAAAACACCTCTTCTCTGTGTGTTTGAGAAGAGTTTGTCTGTCTTTTTTATTTCAACAGCACACCTATTTTCCAAATACTCAGATGAAACCAGATCCTACATTGCTGCCCCTATATCACCATGTAGAAGTCTGTGACAGAGCCAGCCCTATGCCAAACAGAGTTGGTGGTGCTGTGTTCTGGGGGGAAGCCAATTAGATATTTACACAAGATGGATTTTTTGTCGTAGAAATCAAAGTATTTTTTTATACAGAATAACTGACCTAGACAACTGCTTACACAGACACGGTAATTACTAGGGTCTGATTTGCCACACTCTTATGAATGGGGGAAATGAGCCCTTTGCACCAGATCTCAGCAAATACTGCACTTTCTGGAGCTGATGCATTTGAGAATTTCATTTTTAATGTTGACTGGACCACAAGCTTCCCTTTTCCAGAGAGATTCTATTTGTGGGGTCAGTTCCTCTCAAGTAATTTGGAAATCAAAGGGGTTTTGGTTGTGTCTTTTTCTACTTTCCCTCTATCTCTCTCTCACACACAGAGACAGACAGACAGAGAGAGAGAGAGAGAAGGGTCTTTTTACCTCTGAGGGGATGTCCCAGGTGAGCCTCTGGGGTAGGGGCAGTGTGCGGTCCACCTCGCCTTTACAGTGCCCGTCCTCAGTGTAGCACAGCTGAAAGGCATCTGTGGCCAGGGTGTACTGGAGAAAGGAAGACACATGCTCATATTTACTTTCATATCCTAAAGGTCACTACGCACATTTTATTTTCCCTTGCAAAACAATTTGAGACTGTGTGTCTTTACTTGCTACTTGTTACTCTCACTTCCTGGATGCTGACGGGATCATGATTATGATATCGGATCCCACAGACATTCAGCACGCCATTTTCAGGTCTCTCCAGAGATGCTCAATTAGGTTTAGGTCAGGGCTCTGGTTGGGCCAGTCAAGAATGGTCACAGAGTTGTTCCGAAGCCACTCCTTTGTTATTTTAGCTCTGTACTTAGGGTCATTGTCTTGTTGGAAGGTGAACCGTCGGCCCAGTCTGAGGTCCTGGGCACTCTGGAAGAGGTTTTCTTCCAGGATCTCTCTGGCCGCATTCATCTTTCCGTCAATTGCAACCAGTCGTCCAGTCCCTGCAGCTGAAAAAACACCCCCATAGCATGATGCTGCCAGCACCATGATTCACTGTTGGGATTGTATTGGGCAGGTGATGAGCAGTGCCTGGTTTTCTCCACACATACGGCTTAGAATTAACACCAAAAAGTTCAATCTTGGTCTCATCAGACCAGAGAATCTTATTTCTCATAGTCTCGGAGTCCTTCATGTGTTTTTTGGTAAACTCTATGCAGAGCTTTCATATGTCTTGCACTGAGGAGAGGCTTCCGTCGGCCACTCTGCCATAAAGCCCCGACTGGTTGAGGGCTGCAGTGATAGTTGACTTTGTGGAACTTTCTCCCATCTCCCTACTGCATCTCTGGAGCTCAGCCACAGGGATCTTTGGGTTCTTCTTTACCTCTCTCACCAAGGCTCTTCTCCCACGATTGCTAGGAAGAGACGGTCTAGGAAGAGTTCTGGTCGTCCCAAACTTCTTCCATTTAAGGATGATGGAGGCCACTGTGCTCTTAGAAACCTTGAGTGCTGCAGAAATTCTTTTGTAACCATGGCCAGATCTGTGCCTTTCCACAATTCTGTCTCTGAGCTCCTTGGGCAGTTCCTTCGACCTCATGATGCTAATTTGCTCTGACATGCACTGTGAGCTGTAAGGTCTTATATAGACAGGTGTGTGCCTTTCCTAATC
>JAVQJD010061020.1:0-27521 GCA_036023655.1 Nannoperca australis | reverse complement strand
GTGTGTGTGTGTGTGTGTGTGTGTGTGTGTGTGTGTGTGTGTGTGTGTGTGTGTGTGTGTGTGTGTGTGTGTGTGTGTGTCCGTGTGTGTGTGTGTGTGTGTGTGTGTGTGTGTATGTGTGTGTGTGTGTGTGTGTGTGTGTGTCCGTGTGTGTCCGTGTGTGTCCGAGAGGGCAGGAAGCGGACGTGGACACCCGAGTCGTCTGATATGTAGGGAATCTGTCGCCTCCGATCACATGGTGGAACCCGTTGCACCGGGCCAAGGACAGGCCAAGACTTTCCCACAGTCAGAGATAGACGGACAGAGAGAGACAGACAGTTCAGCCAAAAACACAAGGTAGCTTTTAATGCTGCAGTGTAACACTTCCTGTTACACTGGGGGGGGGGAAGCAGCAAAATATGTCAGAACATGTCAAAGGCTGAGGGAAACAACAACACCACCACCACCACATGAAACTGGACTGAGCTCCTTCAAATTTTATTTAATTTATTTTCTTTACCTTCTCACACTTATCATTATATTTGATTGTTAAACTTTATAGTAACTATAGTAAGTAATGAAGAATTTCAATTTTAGAACCAGGGTTACAAAGTGCTTCATGTTTGCAACAAAAACCATATCGCTCTTCTCTATATATTATCTAAATTGTTTCTCTTTTAATCTTTATTTTCAGTTAGTTGCAATTGAAAGTTCATATTGAAGTCAAACAATATCACCACAAAGTCATCACTTAATCAGCAGACGAAGTTTGCCCGGTTGTCATGGAACTATAATTTTCATTTTTCTGAACATTTAAAGGACTTTTCGTCCATGTTGGCCTAAAGGATTGAAAGAAAAAGAAAACTTAATCTGTTGAGAATGAATGTGTGATAGGATCAAAAGCTCCAGAACAACTAGTTATGGTCCCTGAAGTGAGATTCTGCTGTTTTAGAATTAACAATTTGAACCTTTAAATCAACATGGGTACAGATACAATGACAAGACCCATAAAAAATGGAGCACAAAAACACTAAAAATGACAGAAACAACAGAACTATTCTGTTGCATGGTGTGACAAATGGATCATCCTCTCCTCTCCTGCCCACGGCAGAATATCTTCCAATAATGATCTGTTTCCAGCTCAAAGAGCACAACATGTCACTGTCAAGGGTGTGTAACCTGTTAGCTGAGAGAACAAGAGGGGCAGATTTGACTTGACCCTGTCACACACTGACTCTAACACAGCGAGGAGGAGACGATATCACAGACATCAACCCTCTGAGAGAGAGAAAACAGAGACGCAGATTCACGTGTTGTGCCCGAATCAGTATCAAAAAGCTCCTCATCATGTATTATACAATGGGATAAAGCAACAGGTCTCCTCAGTTACACATAATTCATTGAATTTGTCATCTACATATGATGTTTATCTGTTAGTGAAAGGCAAACAGGGGCAAAAGTTACTGATTATCAGTGTATCAAGGTCCAAGATATTTAATTCATGAATTAAAAAAATTCATATTTTTACAGTTTATGTTTTAAAAGATAAAACAAGCTTGTATAAAGGTTACTGTACATTTTGGCCACTAAAACTCCTTTTGGGGCAAGAAAAAAAAGACAGAGGAAAAATGCATTATTTTGTGTCACAGATTAATCTTTGGAACCCTTGGGGTTCACAACCCCCAGGTTAGGAACATTGTTTCAATCACGTCATAGAAAATGCTTAAAGTGCCAGCTGACCTGAATACAGGTTAACTGAGGTGAAAACAAATATTTGTGTGCATTCGCCACTTGGACCATAACACCACTAGCACTATTTCAATGTCAGATTCATTTTTTTCTTTTCATTTTTTCATGTAATTCTTCATGATGAAGACATACATTTAATTCTTATTATCTGTATTTTAAGACACTGTTTTCATGTAATGTATTTTTTCTACCAGGCAATATTTAGCCAGTGTAATTTACTGAGCTATTTCTTATAGTGCAGGAATCCCTCTTGTACTTAAAGGGATTCCTCTTAGTGTGATGATAGAAACTAATCTGTGTGTGCGTGTGTGTGTTTGTGTGCGTGCGCACTATCATACACACAGATGCAGACATCTCAGCTGCTGTGCTGTAAAGCCCAGATTCATGTTTGCCAATAAGTAGCACTGACACGGCGCCACAACACGGCCAGGAGATTTGCAGATCATTAGTAGCCCCGACACACAAGTGCACGCACACACACACACACACACACACACACACACACACAGTGTCCTGTGTCTCCTGCAGGAAATGACTTGTTGACATCCTCATTCTAAGCGCTGCATGTTTAGCTCTCCCCACAGATAATGGACAGTAATGAGGTGAGACAGACAGAAGCAACGAGTCAAGTAGAGAGGGAGGGACACCAGATGAGAAGAAAAAATGAGAAAAGAGAGAGAGGGGGGGACTCCATAAAAAAAAACAAAAAAAAGCATTAACCGCATGAAAGAAAAAAAAGAGACATGGGATGAATTAGCCACAGAGACAATTAAGAGCTTGAATGAAACAAGAACACCCTGTGAGCACATAATGAGATTACAATGTGGAAAGAACATTCATGATTATTTTGAATCCATCAGAGAGCTCTAATCTCCAATGATACGAAAAACGCGTGTACTCCTCAATAATAAAGCACTTGTCATGCGGTCTGCACACGTTTGCTTTGTCTAAACAGCAAACGCAGAGTTTGTTATTGATACCCACTTATCATTCAAGCTGTTTTTGCCTCTTAGCGCTTATAAAACTGAAAAAAGAAATGAGGTGTTCTTTTTATGGCATTTGGCAACTGACTGCTTAATAAGAGTACCCCAGTGAATTAGTGATACACCTCCATAACTTTGGGCTTATTGTGCAAGGACAGCCCTGGCCCAAACTTTACATACAACTAATTTGCAACAGCAAATACTGTGCTGTTTTTACACCACCTGAATACCATTTGTTAATATATTGAGACTGTTTGTAGCTCAGAGAAAGACCGTAGTTAAATCTCAGTCATCTACATATTGTATGATTTTTTGGGCATCTTGTGCTGAGAGAGCGATGGTTATGCAATACTATGTTTCTTTCTTTTGATCAGAGCTGCTATTTTAAAACAGCACTATGAATAAACAGCCTTCAGTGAGTCTTTGTGAAGGACACAGCTCGCAGTCAGCCTTTCTGTCAGTGTGTTCGTGACTCCGAGCTGTTGTAACCGGTTAAACACTTTATCTGAAGCTAAATGTATCTGAATCTCAGTGCAATAGGCAGAACCAGATTTTTCTCTCACCTGCAGAGCAAATATTACACAAAGTAGGGAAAAGTAGAGTAGAGAAGAAGAGGGAAATGCATTCAACAAGCGTGAAACTCAACCTCCAGGAAGATGTACTAATATTCATTTTTTTTACATTCCTCTAGCGTTATGTAACACAACTCAATGTAGTTCAAGCCTTCATACAGTACAAACAACAGAGCATGGAGTTTCAAATTTAGGCCAGAGGAGGAATGCTTTCTGGACTTGAGCCCATCAGGGAGAAGTGCTTTTTGGTGGATTAAAAAGTATCTTCTTTAATCTTTATTCACTCAGGGAACAGATCTTCAACCAATTAATTCAACTCTCTCTAACTGTCAATGAGCAAGCCCTAAGGAGAAACTGGGATATACATTTCTTGCTCAAAAGAACCTCAGCAGAAGTAGAAGGAATATCGCTCCACATTTGGGAAATACTCTTATTGGCTTTCTTGCTGAGAATTAAATGAGAAGGTCGATACCACTCTTGTGTCTGTGCATT
This sequence comes from Nannoperca australis, assembly GCA_036023655.1. NCBI lineage: Eukaryota > Metazoa > Chordata > Actinopteri > Centrarchiformes > Percichthyidae > Nannoperca > Nannoperca australis. Next base: position 23,746 of record JAVQJD010061020.1, on the reverse strand, counting down.
AAATAGCTAATGAAGTGGCGTTAATGGAGCTGGAGCCAGAGGGATTAGCCTAGCTTAGCACAAAGACTGGAAGCAGGGGGGAACAGCTAGTCCATTTTTGTCCAGTTCAAAAATCCAGCTACTAACACCTTTACAGCACGTTAATATGTTATATGTCTTTTGTTTAATCCGCACACAAACAGTAATGTAAAAATGACAACTTGTGATTTTAGGAGGAGTTACGTTAACTACCAACAGTTGTCAGGATTGACTTCAACTTTATTACTTTGGGATACATTTGTAATGGAGTAGAAGTTTAAAGTATGTGAAAATTGTACTTACTTGAGTAAATGTACTTATATTCCACCGTCGTTAAACTGATAATCGTAAATGTGATACTACAAGGTTTTCTACCCAGTAAATACAGTAAATAGAAACATTTATGCAACACTATTCATCCCTGAAAGAGAAATACAAATTCTTGCTACAGTGAGATCAAAGTACCATTTGGGATACAGAACCACGTCACTTGAGCAAAAAGAGAGTGATTTTCTAGCTAAAGGGCACTTCAGCAGGTTGTGTTTTAACTGTGAAGGGGGACTGAATCACTGCCGCCCTGCTGACCACTTCCATAATCAACACACACAGTCTGGTGTGCGCGGCCTCACTTGAGTTGATTTAGGTTCAGCACAGGGCAGTTCAGGTCAGTGGGAGTTTGTGGCGGCTGATTATGCAAGCTGACAGATAATCTAATGGGGTCAGATAAGACTAAGAAAGGCTGGAGTCCACAGCACGATGATAAAAGCTCACCACTGCTATCGCAACATGCTACTACACTGATAATAAAGACCCCAGTGATAGGAGAGTCTCCACTTGTAGTAGCTTTGACAGTTGTGTGTTTTAATATACCACACACACACGCACACACACACACACACACACACACATACACACACACACACACACACAGGATCTTCAATGGGCTGTCATCACTTATTCTGGTTTCTGTCAGTGATTCAGCCGGTCCTGCTGAGCTCTGCAACAGTTCCACTTCCTTCCTTTTCCCGGTTACCATAGTAACAGTAAAAGGAGAACTCCGTTATCATCCGATGGATCGGCCCGCAAAATTTATTTTTATCTCCGCTTCCCCATCTCTCTGCCTCGTATGAGCAGAGGGACTCAGTGTCCTCGCAGGTTTCACGCTGCAGCTGGAGTGCGTGCAGCCATTTCAAAGATTGTGAGAGAAGCTAAAACAAGATAAAAGCAGAAAGACAATCAAGCACACACTGAGCATTAGAGCAGCAGCTGTAATACAACGTGCAGAGAGAAAGGCAATGTGTCTGAAGCTCAGTGATCAAGCAACAATAAAATGTGTCATAGAAGCTTCTTTATTGTGTGTAACAATGACATCAAACATCACTTTTGGCAGCTATAAAAAAAGCTGTGTGCTAAAATAATTTAATTGTTGAAAAGTATATTAGAAACATTGCGCAAAAAGCGCTTGCTGAAAATATCACCCAAAGGTATCACGTGGAAAGGTTTACATTGAAAACACCGAAATCCACTGAAAAGTCATCCAGTTCTAGGTTTTATAGGAAATTATGATCATTATAAAAAGTCAAAATTAGCACTGAGGTTTATTTTGAGTCAATGCCTGCATACATTATTCTGCTTCTGTAAACACCCACTAGTGCACAAAGTGTGTAAATGCACTATTTACTACTTTTTGAGTAACATTTGCTAAAAACTACAATGCCCAGATGTCTTTGCTTTTACTAACTTTTTCTTGTTGTTGTCATTTTTGAGATTTACATCTTCAGTACGAGCCATTGGGTTTTGGGCTCAGTGCCACAGACAGAATGTATTAAAACATGGACTAAAATATTCTTGGTTTTGGTTGACTTTAACAAACATGAATTTCAGTCCCAGTTCATTTGGTGACACATATGGTTACTGGTGGTAACTATTAACTTCCTTTTGAAATGACACTTTAATCATTCACTGTGGGCAGCAAGCAACTTGAGCAGTTCCTCTGTCACAAATCCAACAGAAGATGAGCAACTTTTGTATCTGTTTTGCAGCACGGCCAAACAAACTGTAAGATGAGAGGATTCATCATGTCACGTTGTTCTAATAAAAAGACTAAATCAACAATTTCAATAGTGATGTCTTCTAACTACATCCAGGACATGAATGCGTCGTCTCCTGTGTATCCTGTTAGCGTTAATGTGGAATTTTTATCTTGCGTGGAAAAAGAAAAATCTAATGAAAAGCTATGAAAACCTCTATATGGAGTGACAATTATAGAATGCAAATATTACTGAAAAAATGCACTAAATATATTGGAAATCTTTAGGATTGAAACTAAACTCCTTGAAACACTGGCGGAGCATCGGTGCCTGATATCTGAGCAGCATACAAATGCAGTCATTATTTCAGAGGTTATATCAATCCTGATGCAGAAACTCGTCTCTGTGAGTGTCTGGTGCCTGTCTCACATCTGGCAGTAATTTCTATTCTAACCATTTGTCTCGGAGGAGCAGCCGGGGTGAAAGACGAGCACTGAGATGGTCTAACGTCAGAAGGTGCTCCCGAAATGATCGGGCAATTTCAAGGAGTCAACGTGCTAATGGTCTGCTAATCCGACTCTGGGGAGCACACCACCGCATTTCATTCATCATTCATGAGTAACCGAGAGCACGTCTGATCACTGATTATTTTATGGGTGCATATTACCTGTTGGCTGAAAAATGACTGGATATATCTTGTTATTACATGAGTGAATGGATGTGAATGGATGGATGGATGCCATAATGCACGTTTAAAGAGGGGGTTGACATAATAGGAGGATGACCATGCCAGTGTTTGGGGTCCCACCATAGAAATAAAGTCCAAAGTGGCAGACGAGGCTGGACACTTCTTATCTTGAATTTATGCCAAATAAAATATAACAATAAAGGCCACATCAAGCTTTTGGCACACGAAAGTTGTCCTGTTACAATGTGGATGGGAAAGTCTCAACTCCTAATAAACATAAAGAATTTTGCAGTGCAAAAAGGAGCAACACAGGGAGACATTTTGTGCCTGGTGGTGGAGATGGCACTCATGTCTGTTGTAGAATTGTCATCTTTTGGTAAAGACTGTTATGGCCTTTAGAAAGTAACATAAAATTAAAGTAACAAGCGGTGTGCTCTCAGTAATAAAACATGTTATACAGTAAGTACTGCAAAGGTCTCTTTTTGAGGCTGTTTGATAAGAAAATAATTTTGATCCTAAGTGATTTTATTGTTTTCTTACATTGCTCAAGTAAGACTTGAGTATACTGTATGGTTGTTTAGATTACTGAACACATGTATGTTTCCCAGACATAGGTGCTAATCTGTACTGTCTGTCTGGCTGACTGCAGTGTGGTAATCACCTGTTGATGTTACTCTTTAACTTGAGAGCGGATGTGCGACACACTTTATTAGCCTTCACCCTGTCTGGAGTCATGTTACATTGGCCGGCTGGGGGGGAAGAGGTGGAGGTGAGGGAGGGAGAGGACAGGGGACTGGATATCTAGAAAAAGTTAGAGAAACAAAGGAAGATGGGTGGAGGAGAGGACAGGATGAAGGAAATGAAAGAGGATTAAGGTATAATGATAGAGACAGGAAATGAGGAGTTAAAAAAGGTGAACATTTAGTGTAATGGAAAAGAGGAAAGAAAGACAGAGAGGGTGAAGTGAAAGAGCTTGTAAAGAAGGTCATTATGACGTCATCCTTATGACTATGGGTGCCACACTTTACACACTTGGTAAGCCACTTGTCAGAGTGGAAAACTACAACAGACAAGACATCATCAAAACTTATTTCAATTGTCAACCAAAATAAAAGAAATATATGAAAGAAAATATGTGATTGTATCAACGAAAACACTTGCACACTGACTCCATGCCATAATACTAATTTAAATAGACAACAATGAACAATCCAGTACATCTAAAAGATTAGATGTAAAGGCAATACATCAAAATATCCAAAATACATTAGAAAAATACAGTTGTAAGATAGAACAGGGTTAAACAGAGAGTTAAATAACAGCTGGAGTTACAGAAAAGTGTATTTTTATTACCATGAAACTCATTCAATCATTAAATAAAATAATGAAATTTAAAAAAATACAACAGTGGCCATGTAGGTAATGTCACAGGGGGCAAAGAGATAAGAAACAGACCCAATATGTTAGCTCACCAAGGACAGGATCAAAGTCAAACATTCACATAGGCACATGTGCCTCCCATGCGCACGTACAAGCATAACCCCCCCACACACACACACACAAACAAACGCACGCACACACACACACACACTCTGAGATCATAGCCTAAAATAATTAGGATTTTACTGAAGCTCACAGCAAGTATTTAACCATATTTGGCCTCAGTAAAGCTGCACCCCATGACTTAGACTTATTTCCACAATGCCACATATCCATTTTGTTGGGTGGTGGGTTAAAAATCTGTAAGCTAAAGTGTTTTTATTATCTTTCTTAACTTTTTTATTCCATTGTGACGTTTTGCTTTCATGGCAGCAAGCACTGTGTTATAGATGATGTCAGTGATTTGTTGTGTTCAGTGTTCGTTCAGGTGTGTTTAATGAGCTGGCAGGAAACACAGGTAACTTGCTGAGTTGTGTCTTCTCCAGCTGCTCTTGTCAAACAAGCATTTCTTAACCACATGACTCTCACTACAAGGGCGCACAGCTTCCCAACATCTGACTTTACTATTTTTTCTCCCTTTTTGGTTAAAAATGTGCAGATGACTGTAATTTGTGGCTGTCATGTTTGGTAGAAATAAAAATGTACATGCTGTACTAATGGCTTCTAAGAATTTGATCGTAGACGAAGTTCTCAGAAGGACAGATTTTAAAAGATTTTAGAAAACATATGATCAAATATGATTAACTTCCGACCCACGAATGTTCACTCCATTTCCCTTTCACTGCTATTGAAGCCTATACTACGGATGATTTTAAGAGTACATCTCCTGTTTCAAGTGCAATCTCCAGCCATCTCAGGCGGATTCAAAGGTCAAACTTCACCTTTGTTTAACTTTGATAGGGCGGATGTGCTCGGCCAATAGAAACATGACAAAAATAATGTACTGTGTTACGAAATGCAGAAGTTATTATCCTAGAGTGACACTGAGATAGAGATAAATAAGAAACACAAAGCAACATTCACAATGCAAACTAGTGATGAAGATGTGATGAAGTCCCCTTCAATGAAGCATTCATCTGCCCCTGGTTGCCAACCATGTCTGCATTCCTATGGGTTTTAAAGTTTCCGTTATACAGGTATGCAAGCCTCAACATGATAAAACACGAACACCTCTCCCTCCTTTCATCCTCCCTCCACTTCCACTCCCTCCCAAATTCTTGCTCATTATGCTCTTGAAGTGGTGCGTTGCTGGCGAGAGTGCTGCACTGGTTCTTTATATAACTGTAAAAGAGAGCTGAGAGAGTACAGTGCATGACAGTACAGTACCACTCACAGTGGGAGGACAGTGCTCGCCTAAGTACTGCAGCAGCAGCAGCCATAACAGCTATTTATTGTAATTATTTCAGCCCATTAAAGGAGCCAGACACATTGGAGCTTTCCTTAAAGTAGCCAGGCTTGAGCTCCTTTGTTTGTCAATGTCATGACTGTGACAGATGTAATTTATCTGCGTGAGTTTCAGTTCTGTCAATTATGAGAGCATGAGGAGAATCTCATTAAAAGACGATGGAGGCAGGGCCATTACTAAGCCTGTACTGCATTGAGACGGAATATAATGACACCGTCTCACATCCAGGAAATTCAAGTCTTGTGTCAGTGCTGCAAACTGACATAGAAATGATGGCACTAACATACACTTATTTAATGTTTTCAAGACTGCATAAATAGCAACTTACACAAACACACACACATATGGAGAGACAGACACGCAGTTTCTTCTCCAGCAAAACATATTCTGTCCTGAGCGTGTTGGCACCTGCAGTTTCTCTAGAAAAGGAAGTGTTGAGCTAACTGTGACCCTTCACTCACCCTGGGTGTCCACATTCCTAAACAGACAACATTTGCTTGATGCAGTTCGAGTATCAGCAATGTTACTTTTAACCTGGTGGTACAGTGCATAATAAGCTTCTTAGAATTGGTATCACCATTGACTGATACAAAGAGGATTTCATTTTCCCTGTTTTATTTATTTATATATATATATATATTTATATATATATATAACACTGGCCCAGTTTCCCTCTCTGAGGTTACTCGAACTCACTCTCACTGCAGTTATGCATGCATTATCATCATCAGCAGTGTAAATAATTTCTCTAAAATGGTTGTGTAGTTATTAAACAATAGGGCCATTATATGCACCAGTATTTTTGCTGACAGGATATTAAACAATGTTGCAGCATGGAAGAAAAGTGTTGGTGTTACAGTTCTGCCGGGGCCTAAAACTGAGACCAAGACCAGCTCAGATTCATTAGTCTTAAGGATCTGACTCGGGCTGAACCTGACTGGCTGGTACTGCCAAAGTTTAGGACCTGACCTGAGACCTAAACACTATATTTTTTCTTAAAAGAGTCCTCCTCCAACTTAACTTTGTACTCCTACAACACTGAAGTATTCACAATGAACCAAAAAGACCAGCATTGATGATGCAGAACCAGAAGATATCTTCCTTTTTTATTCCACAAATTCTTGTTCTGTGCCAAAACCTGGCGCTTACATTACCCACAATGTAACGCGACCATCAACAGTTTGGTCTGTTATGCTAGTAGTGCTAATGTAGCCTTTACCCGCTAGCCTCTAGCAGAGATGAGGGGCGGGCTACAAAGGTCTGCTAAGCTCACTTTCTAGCCAAAATTATGTCAACTTGTGAACAACAACAACTCTGGATACCAGGGTGTAGCATCTTCATTAGCGAGCAGTGTGAAACATGTTTTCAGTTCTTCAGATGAATACACAACAACGGAAATGATGCAAATCTGTCGATGAATTCCTTTAACTTGAACCCAGTTCATAATAAACTCTCAGTTTTAATTACTTTTAATTAGAGCGGGAAACAATTCCTGTTACATGAACTGTCATGATGATGATGATGATGGGCACGCAGGAAACCCTGTCATTATGTTGTGTCATTAGTGTTGATCATCCTGTCCCCCATCTCTTTAAACGGGGTGGGGCTTTAATATCCTTTGAAATCACTTCTGCTGTCACTGTAATATCCTGTCTGAATTACCAGGAGGTGAATGGCTCACTTGATGGTGCGGAAGCAGTGGAAGTCATAGCAAAAATGAAGAAGAGCTGTTCTAGACGGAGGGAAGAGAAGGGAGGGCAACACTGGAGGAGACGAGGAGAGAATAGGGGGAGATATTTATAGCCTGCTCAGCTCAGCTCACAGCACTGTCTGATGCTCTTTTCATTTCCACCAACCCTCCTTCTCGCTTCCTCACTTTGGTGTGTCTCTGTCTCTCTCCCTCACTGTCAGCTTTCATGCGCACATGTACCATTATTAACCGCTAATTGAGAAGATAGAAAAGGCAGTTTAGGTTATGTAGGAGCACAGTTAATGGAAAGTTGAAGCTGGGAGAAAGACAGATGTTGTTCCTTGTTTCTCTGCAACTCAGCTGGATTCCTACTGGCAGCATATAGAAAAAGAAACCTTATGATGATATATATTACTACAAAAATATTTATGTACTTATGCTTACTTATTTACTATTTGCTTTCTTGCCAAGACTTAGATGAGAAGATCAATACCACTCACACATCTGTATGATAAATACAGTAGAAAGCTAGAGCCAGCAGCTGTTTAGCTTATCTTAGCATACAGACTATAAACAGTGGGATACAAGTAGTCTGAATCTGTCCAAAGTTAACACAATACCTACCAGAAGCCCTAAAGATAATTACACACTTTATCATTTTTGTTGATTCAGAACAAAAACCGAACGTGTAAAAATGTCACTTCATTGGCTAGGAGCAGTTGCCAGGCAACCAGCGGAGACTCCTGGAAAAAGTGTGTTACATAACGGCCAGTAAAAAAGTCACAATTTATCATTTTTACACTTTGGTTTATGTCTGGATCAAACAGACGAGAAATAATTTGCTAATTATTGAGCTCCAGAGGTGCTGGTCGGTGGAATCTGTTACCTTTAGACATAAACAGGCTAGCTGTTTCCCTCTGTTTCCAGTCTTTATGCTAAGCTAAAATAACTTGCTGCTGCCAGTACCTTGCTTCATCTAACCCTGTGCAAGCATATTTCCCAAAATGTCAAAAATGTCCCTTAATAATGTGGTGAAATACACATATGTAGTAATAAACATTATAAACAAGGTTGGATTGTGACTGAGGCTGAGGTGGGTTGTGTTTTTTTTGTTTGATTGTATGGCAAACATGTTCCTTCTTTTCTGCACAAAACTGTGGTGTATTGGAAGGGAAGTGGCAAAGTTTCAGTTTAAGCAATTGGATGTAGCTGTCAGAAACCTTAGAAACCACGCCAAAGAAGCAACAGGACAAACCCTGTGTGCGTGTGTGAAAGATAAAGGAAAGTTAGATGATGCAAAACCAAGAAACAAAAAGAAAAAAACAAACATTGTTACAGTCTTGTTGTTCTAAGCATCTTGGTCTATTTGTCTGTGTAATTTAAATAATTCATATAGACCTGAATCAACAAAATGATCCAGTAATTCACACAAATAAGGAAGTATTACAGGAAAATCATTTTGTGTAGCAGAAGTATGTTTTTCTGGTTTTCTTGTTAATCATCCCGCAACCCATCACATATATCTTGTGTGCCCTTGTGTGGGTCCCGACCCACAGGATGACCCTGTATGTAAGCTTTCAATATGTTGATCAATACGATTATGACACATTGTCCTGTATTCATTGTAAATGCTACTTAAAGCGATTTTAATGTATTTCTGCAGTAAGAAAGAAAAATGAAACACATGTTAAAGAAAAAAATATTTCAATATTTATTTGCGGTATAAACATGTCTTGTGTTGTTTCCATATACTGTACAATACACAGGGTCAATCGTATTTCCTTCAGTAGACAGAAAGGTGAAACTGCCCCGGTTAACATGCCCCTTGTTTTTATACACAGACAGATTGCATCTTTTTAAAAAAAACTGTTTACAGCACAATACAAAACAGCTATTCAACAGTGTTTGAAGCTGTAACACGATGCAAGATGCATTGTCAAAAAAATCCCTGAAAAATTCCTCACTGAGGTAACATTTAATCATTCACTTTTTCTTTCACTTTGTATTTAACGCTGCCGCCTCTCCTCTGCTCTCACTCTCTTTTCCCTCCCGAGCACATTCTCACCAAGATGTAGCTACAAGTTTAAGGACACAGAAACGGCCGTTCCTGTGATCTGGCAAATTTACAAACAGAGAAAAAGATTTCTCTTTCATTGTTACAAAGACACAAGAAAGAAAACAAAAAAAAAAACACAAGAAAGCAGCTTGAAATCAACCATGTTCTTTTTAAATAGAAAAGCTACGTACTGAAATATATTTCAATCCTAGGGTGATCAAGTCGTAACGTTTTTTCTTATTGTAAGTGGGATAGGACTACAGACAAGGGAAGTCCATTCAAGCATGGTAGTATTATCTTCATCTCTGATGCTATAATAGGAGAGGAACTTTTGCATATAAATTCATATCATATATATATATATACTTAGATATATATACTTAGATATATATTCATATTGAAAGGCCACAGGAATAGCATAGACACATTATATCAAAACAAGACGTAAAATACCTTGTAATCTTTAAAGCCGGGTGGTGTAACCATCTATTGTGAAACATAACTGGCATGCTGAACCACAGCTCTAGCTGTGTGAAGCAGTGTGTGTGTGTGTGTGTGTGTGCGCGCGCACATGTGTGTTAGTGAGGGCTTCTTTCAGGTTGGTAACGGGCATGTACGCCCTACATTTTGGACACCCCAGGTGAAATGTTACTTCAGTCCGCAAGCCACATCGAGCTGGATCTTGTATAATTATATAGAACAGATATAGTACAAAAGAAGAAGATTTTAAAAATGTTGAGGTCTTGGATCTAGAAAATACTGCAAAAAAGGTGTTTTGATATATTGCAGAGTAATAAAGAGGACCTCGTGTGACCCGTTACGGTAAAACGACAGCTCACTGTCCGTTATTACCATGTTCTGATTCAAATAACAGATAAACGTTTCTTTTTTTACACAATGTTTTTCTAAAGTGAGATACAAAGAGTATTGAACAGTCAGCATTAGAAACAAGTTAGAAAGATTATATAAGGCCAGCTAAAACCAACCCTGTTCAGATTCAACTGCTGTCCCCTCTGAAACCCAGTTCTTTGTTTCTGTGTAGACCCCGTCCACATCACCGCTTTGAAACCAGATGTCCGTAGTTTGCTATGAATAATGGGCCTCATGCAAGAACCACTCATACAGATTCCTTCTTACGTGTCACCCACGCATGAATCAAGAGAACTTGTCACATTCTCCTTTTAGTTTTATTAGTGATGTCTTCCTATTACACTTTTTTTTGTATCCAGCACCTATCCCACTGAGGTTTTGTGGATGTGCAAATGTCTTCTCTAACTCACTGCATTCACCTATGTTCTTGTATTTAGAATTTTCTGAATTCGTGAGTGGTCCAGACCCGTCGACCAAGTCACAAACAGATACTCCTACTTTCTCCACAGGGGAAAAACACTTAGTTAAGAATTATAATCATTTATGAATTTGGAGTTTAAATATGCTGGCATCAGTCTACCTAGACCACCTCACCTTTCAAAAGCAGGGACAGTTTTGCTTTAGCAAGATGTTTTGTTTGCATTTGACTTCATATTAAATTATTTCCTCTTTATATCGGTCATGGCAAGGCTCTGTGATGACAGGGCAGACAACCATAGTAATTGCCTATTTTGTTAGCTGTTACAGCTAAATCTTTAATTGTTTCCTCTGCTGATTCATTTTTCTTTTTACTGTTAGGGACATTTTTGTGAATAAACAGGCAGCCTTATGTAGCAAATTTGGAGTGTTGATTATGCCAATTATCACAACTCAACGATGTGCATGTTCTTATGAACTGGAGGCAATCAACAAGCAATTTATGGTAAGTTTGTGCAGTTACAAGCTGAATCTGACTTTGAACACTCGTAGGAGCAACCTTTACAGAGAATCGTAAGAGAGCTTTAGGATAGGAATATGAAAATGGTCTTGCATGAAGCCCAGTGTACCTACAGACATTGCCATAAGTCCAAATGCTGCGTTAAAACCTACATAAAAAACGGACGACTGCAGCGGAGGTCTTCCTTGTTAAGGTGCTTCTGATGTGAACAGGGTCTCAAAAACTCCTTAACCACATGCTGTGGTTCGTCTTCCCACCCACGTCTGTAAGAGAGCATTATCACAGCATGCTCAGGTATACAAAATAATATAGATCTGTTTATGATTAATCTCTATTATAAATTTGTGGTTAATATATCTTTAATTTAACATACCCAAGGCTTGAAGGGTGAATCAGCTCAGACAAACTTTTCTTTGACGAAATAGGGAAACCCTTTGAAGAAAGACTTTCGTTCGGTCTTCCCCAATGCAGTTAAGGGACGTGAAGCTATCGAAGTAGCTAAGTGCAGTTTGTAGCTAAGGGCCAGTCCCAGTCCACAACACCCTAATCCCAACATCGAGACCACGTTACAATCACAGTACTTTGTCTGAGAGTCCTTTTTTTTGGCAAATGTGTACCTGGTTTGAACAACTTCCTCTTAGGCAAAAGAAGTAAGGTAATACAAGAGTGTTGAGGCACTTCATTGCCCAAGGTTGCTAAGATAAGCTGCCCAAAACATTTCTCATGAAATGTTAACACTGCCTTAGCATCCCCAAACATCAACCTCTCATTCAAGTCTCTGCCGCAACATATAAAAGTCAGAGCCGTTAATAATGAGTTTGGCAAAATGTGATGACATAACCAAGGACGTTCAGAGTGTAGTTTCTAAGTGAAATGAAACAAACGACTAAAAAGCTGGTGGACAAAAACTGGTACTTCTTGTTAAGCAACTGGATGAACAGTCATATGGGGAAGGAAGTAGGAACTGGGAACTTGAAAACAGTTGGCCAAATGTCAAATCTATTGTAGTATCTTCACCCACACCCAACCATGATTCAACTTATAATTCCTAACCCCTTGCCCTTGTCCTAACCCTCTAACCCCTGAACATCGTCGTTTGCTTGGGGGCCCAGTTCCTGCTCCCGCCCCACTCCACTGTGCAGCTGTCGGGACTCGTCACAGCCTGGGACTGGCCTCTCCTCTCTGCTCCTCTTCTCTGAATGTCTCTTTATCTGCCTGCTTCCAAGCACTGGCTCCAAGTGCCAACAAGTCAATGGCTACACCACTGTGCAAACTGCATTAGGTCATTACAAACCTAAAAGAAAAACCAAACTATAAAAAATGTATTTAAAAAAAGAAGACAACTAGGAATATCACAATAACGTTTCTCTTTGTTGGCGTCGCCACACCCATTCCCCTTCTTTAGTTTTACATTCTCTTAAGCCATTATTGGATTGGATTGATAGATAAGAGTTCTATGCGTATATATTTATATAAAGGTATAGATTTGTGCGTAAATGTACACAAAAATATACAAAAATGCATATAGACATACTGAATTTGTTAAGGACTGCCCATACAGTTTCTGCTATGTACGTTAACATACAGTACATACATACGTGTGTGTGTGTGTGTGTGTATGTTAATTCCTTGGTTTATAAAACTCTACATTCAGTAGAGCGAGATTTCCTACAAGTAAATCCCAGATTCTCCACTTGGCACCAGTCAGCTCAGCTCGTGAGCCGAGACAGAAAGAGAGAGAGGATGTCGCCGTCTCATAAATCGAGCGCCGTGTTCCTATCTTTGTATGAAGCTGTCTGTCCCTGTGCGGCCTTCTCTCAGTTTCTCAGTCAGTTAAGTCTCCAAAAAGCTGACCAGGGCTTCTCCTCCCTCGATATTAATGAACTCCGAGGACGACGCCATCGCAAACCTGTCTGTCAGTTCCCCCTCTGGGTTAAAAAAAACTCCCCATCCCCTTTACTATGGCATCTGTGACCTCCCCTGTCCCTCCAACGCTGCTCTGTGGCCGAGGCTCTCAGACGACCAGCATCGGGAGGCTAAAACATTCATTAAAACTGGCTGCTTCCCTCCAGCGCAGCTGCTTGTTACCATGGTAACAACACCACCTTGACCCCTCAAATAAGGGACAGTCCCCCGTCCGATTTTCATGTGGACTCCAGTGTGTCCAGTTGAAACACATTGTGATTGGTCGGGGTGGTGAAGAAAAGCTGGTCGTGCGTCGGGGAGGCCGAGCGGTTGTCGCAGGGGCTGTTGAGGCCCAGCGTCCGCTCAAAGTCCAGCAGCTGGCCCATGAAGTTGAAGTTTGGAGAAATGTTGGACTTTTTCCGCTTGACAAAGTCGTACGCGTCGTTGAGCGACAGGTTGAGCTTCTGCATCAGGTAGGCCACCGTGACGGTCACCGAGCGGCTGATCCCGGCCAGACAGTGCACCAGGATGCCGCACTTTTTGGAGCGTGCCTCGTCTGAGGAGGAGGAGGAGGAGGAGGGAGAGTGAGGGAGGGACAGAGGAAGATTCAAATTATTAAAGAGCCGGAACAAAGAGATTTTCTTCAACTGTACTGACAATATGAATTGTTTTATTTGGCATTTTCATCAATACTAATATGTGAGTGAACATAAAACCAATCAGTTCAAGTAGGAATATGTACTATGGTTGAAACCAACATCACAATACAACAGTTATGTGTCGGGCCATCTCCCAGTCCTAAAATTTCAAGAATCTAGAAAAACAACTAAATAAAATCAAGTTTTCAGGGGCTTTAAAGCAATGGACTCTGTTCCACTGTTTTTTGTTACGTGACAAAATTCTACATGTATACAATACATCACATGCCATCATCACGATCACTGAAAGCCACCAAGCGCTACTCCAAAGCGATTTACAGTCTAACACGAAGATACGAGAGCTGAGAATTAGATCTTTCTTTCCAAATATTTTATCTTATAGTCTTAATCCAGAATGACCTTTCTCAACGACAGCAGAAAGTCATGTTACGTTCTGCTTTCTACCCTATGTCCTCAGAAAAACCTAAATTTAAAAGATTTTACATTATTAACAGGCAACATCCATCCACCTATCAGTTTCGAGGCCTTGCACTTGCATCACTAGAGGCCATTAGAGCGAGAGTTAAGTGCTTCTTTCCTTTCTTCCTTCTCACTCCCTCTCTCTCTGCCTGCATCTCTTGTTGTAGGATTGGGGTCAGTTGGCTCACAAGCTCAGGCTGCCAAGCGGATGCCAAATTAAATTTATATGTGATGTGTGCTCACTTTCCACAATAAAAAAAAGGGGCCAAAAAAGCCCTCATAAGGAAACTCAAACCCAGCTATACAAGACTCCCAAGTCAAATAAGTAACCAGTAGTTATTCTTTTCTGAACTGATCTTCAGATTGTGCAGCTGTGTTGTACCATTACGTCACTTAATTTGTGCTTTAAATACATTATAACACACAAATCCTCCATTTCTCAAGCTATAAAAAGTCCAGAAATTCAAAGAAATACATAAAAACACACATTCGTACAATCATTTCAGATATTTTAGGAATCCACAGTTCACAACAGAACAGCGTAAGGTCACATCTGGGTCTCCTTTTCAGCCCGAGCTTCTCTCCTTTACCCATAATTAGTCTGCTGTTACCGAAAAGACCTGATGTAATCCTCGCACATTGCAGCCAGCGAGACAGAACCATTTAACATCAGCATGACCCAAATCTGCCACGACCTCTGGCTCTGGCATATGTCACACTTCCTCCCGCCTAAACAGAGACATTAGTCCAGAAAAAAAGAAAAGACAAATGTCCGGGCGGTCTGGACAATCTGAGAGAGAAACACAAAGACTCTGGTGTTCTCATTGACTCATCAGAGAGGGATTTTACTCATTCTCTGGGACTTCAGTCACAAGGAATAACGGGAATGATGGGAAATACTGAAACTGGGAAGAGATGACGGCTAAACTTTGTGTGGCTGCAGTGTGACCCCGTTCTCAAAGAATGTATTTCCATGATTTATTCAAGACTTTGCTACAGACTTTGTGATATTAAATGACGGATAAATGCATTCAGCACGAGTAATGGAGGACAGACTTAACATAACATAACAAAACTAGTGCTGAAGCGATTGGTCGATTGATTTGTAGGGGGGTCATTCAAGTCATTTTGTAGAAAGAATTTCACTGGTTTCAACTTCTCAAATGTGAACATTTGCTGCTTTTCTTCATTCAAAAAAGTCATGAATCATGACTACTAATCTGCAGTTTAATTGATAAAAAAAAAGAATCATTAGATGCAACCATGAAGCATAAACGCAAGATACATTTGCTGAGTTTTGACAAAATTAACAAAAAATGATAGCAGGAAAAAAAAGAAAGAAAAATATATATGCTTTTTTAAAGACTTTACTCTAAATTTGGCTTTTTTATTGTCCCGTCTTGAGAAATTGTATTAATCAAGAAAATGATCAGCAGATGAATCGATAATCAAAGTTATCCATACCCTGCTGTTACATAATAGACACATAGACACAGACATAATCTGAATACTCCACCTTTACTTACCAATGAATGAAATGGCCTCTGGAAAAAACTGAGAGAGGTTCTGGCTCCAGTGATCGGAGATGGGGATCTGTTTGTACTTGAAGTCCCCCTCGTGCTCGAACATGTTGGGCAGGTTGGGCGTCACGTTGAGGATGTACTTGATGTTGTACTTGCTGAGCACATCCAGGTTGGTGGAGTCTTTGGCACAGCCCAGGTAAAGGTACGGCAGGATCTGGACGGGAAACGCTGGCTGGTTGTTGGGGAGCGGGCTCCCCTCGGACTCCGTGGCGCTGCCCGGCTCGCGGTCGGATTCCCCGTCTGAGCAGTCGGAGCTGATGCGGAGTCCTCCCAGGCCGAGGACGGAGGCTGGTGGCGAGCTGCTGGGACAGGAGCAGTCCAAATTGGTCTCGCAGTGCTCGGGGTACTCCGACTGGAACTTGTTGAAGCCCCCTAGAGGGCCAGAAAAAGAGAGAGGAAACAAAGTCAAGAAAATCATTCCACTGGATGGAATGACTGCATGCAGAGGAAAAATTTGTAATTCAACATGCACAAAATGGCAGCTGAATGTCAAGTCTGAAGGATATAAAGAGGTGGATCATGAACCTGAATGACATGAAATTAACCTTTTGGATTTTTGAACAGAAAAAAAAAACTAGATCAATAAATATTTGACCTTTAAAAAAACATTTTATAAAAAGGTAATGACTGTGGTAAATCGAAGTAAAAAAAGAATGCCATTAAACACACATTTTACTACAGTAAAGTAACTTTGTAATTACATAATATGCGAAACAGTGGCCAGGTATAGGGGTGAAGCAGATGTCATCCAACTGAAATCCCCCCTCTTCCCCCCCCCCCATTCACACTAGTGTTAGCTCACATAAAGATTAATACACCATAAACAACATTAAACTTCCCATTTCTATCACGACACCGGTTTATCATTGAACAAAGAAACAAAAGCCACATTTTTGTGAAAATGCAGTTACTGTTGTCACTCCTGCTTTTCACTCACCACTACACCCCACACTGATGAGACAGATACTAGGAGAATAACGTGATATTCGTGTCGTTATGAATAAGCAAACATGGCTGGGCAGATGTGCTCCATTGAGAAAAGCTGAGCACCGCAGAGAACCAGCCGCGGAGCAGGACACTCAGCTACAACACTCACTACTCAGCTCAGTGGACTTTTTGTGAATGGCAGCTCGGCATCAGTGACTCCAGCGAAACATTTCTAGGATCGTCTCTGAGTCAAATGCACACACATCTTCCAGTGCTGCCGTGTTTTGGATACGTACGCTGTCTTTCCGGTTATTGTTTTTTTTTTTAAGATAATAATCTTTTATTCCCCTGCTTTCGGTTTGTTTACAGTGCGTCGTCGTCTCCTCTGTTCATTCATGAAAAAAAAAAAAAAAAAAGCCTGTCTTTTCCTGAACGAGCACAACATGGCGGGGCAATTTCTGCAGCATTTAATTGAAAACATATTTAAGCCAGCTCTACATGTATATGTTCAGACACTATTGGACGTTACTTCTGATTAGCCGACGTAATAAATCGATTATAATAAGCATTAGAATTTAAGACAATAATTTATGTCCGCAATATAAGTGCTCTGTCAAAGTTCATTATGACTTCACAGCGCGTGTCGCTGATGAGTTACATAATATCTTTTAAAGAATAATATGTATTATGATATTGAAATAAAAAAAAACTGTGGCTGCCTCATTGTGAGGCTGGCTTTAGTCAGATGATAACAGCTGGGTTTTGTTTTTGAAGTATCGCCACAAACAAACAATCAAATAATCTGTAATAACTTTTACAGGCCACTAATACGAGTTGCCAAACATACAGAGTAATATCTGGTCAAAGCGCTGAAATCTCGAGCGTTTTATTCCAGATATGCCACAGATATCGGAAGACAAAATCCACCACACGTATCCATTAATTAAAAAAGGATGCCAGGATGGATCAATCATCCTGTTTGTATTGTTGTTTTCGCATTAGTTGTTTAGTAGAGTTTGGGGTGGATGACACCTTCAGAACAGCCGCATACCCTGCAGGGAATTAGGCTAAATCAGAGTGAAATGAAACTATTTGTCTTTCTGCAGGAGCCCAGTTAGAAAGAGTCAGTGTGAGTTTTTTTTTTTTTTTATGAATTAAAAAAGGGAGTACAACGCAGTTTTAAACCCAGCAGTGCATGGTCTTACCCTCCAGGTAGAAAGCCTTGCACCCGTCGTCCCGCAGTTTCTGCAGCAGCAGCCCCAGCACGGAGCTCCCCAGCCCGGACTCCTGCCGCTCCGGGGTCGCCTCGTCGTACAGAACCACCACGTCCGTCTTGCACCGCTTGACAAATTTCTCCTTGTCCTCGTTGTTCGGGATGATGGAGCGGATGGGGAGGTTGCCCTTCTTCAGCCTCCGGAGCATGAGGCCCGGGATGGCCAGGTTGATGGCCGACTCGACGTGCGAGGACTCGTACAGCTCATGGGGTCTGCAGTCCAGCAGCAGCAGAGAGCTGGCCCCGGACTCCAGCTCCTCCTGCAGCCACTCCACGCTCTTACTCGACATCGTCACCGTCGCAGTCACGATCACAGAGTCTCTCCACAGATGATCAATTTTCATCAGGGAAACGTTAATCCGCCCGTCCCCCGGTGTGACATGGACAACAACACAACAGAATAGCGGGAAAGAAGACAAATCACGGAGCTAAACTTCCCTTCCCGCGGCCGCCGCCACCACCGCCGCCGCCGCCGCTGCTCCTGCTCCTGGTCCTGGTCCTGCGGGTACGCACGCACACGCATCCACCACACACTTCCACACACGCACCCACATCCAACACGCACGCTCCGATGCCCCTCTGGTCGGAGCAGGAAACTTGAACATGCAGAGGTTTCTTTCCCTCCTTCCTTCAGTCCGATAGAAGTGGAGGTTTCATTCCAGTCCATCGACGTCCATTTGACGAGCGCGCTCCCAACTTTGATTCGTCCGCGCCCCGACAAAAAGGTCCCGAAGATGCCTCGTTAGTGTCTTAGGGTGTGAGTTTCGGATGAGTTGCCGTCGCTAAAGCCCCGTGGTCATTGTTAGTGTTTGACATGCCGGCCCGTGCAGCGCCTCTGGTTTGTCATTTCCACTGGATGCGTTAAAGAGGCTCTGCGGGTTTGTCACTGAGAAGAGGGAGGAGCGGAGGGATTTAAAGGGGCAGGACGTTCACAGCAGAGCACAGTGTTCTCGTCACATTCATATCCGTTCATTGATAGTCTGTACAGTACAGTCTTACTTTGAGTAAGAGTTTTGACTGGTGGTAAATCTACAGATAAAAAGCCGTGTCTTGTTTATCATGCCTGTAACCTTTTATTTCTGTACATAGTGACTATTTGTTTTGTATTTTATGAATTAATATGTAAATATATATGTAATGTTTTTTCTTGGTGAACCTTGAATAGTAATTCTGAGACTGAAAGTAGCTGCATTTTTGCCTTATACTTTTCTTTAAATTACTAAAAGTTGCTAACCATCCATTAGAAAAAACAATACTGTCATATGTTGTACTAAATTGGCATAGTGGTGAGATTGTTTTAAAAAACAAGGTCCGGAATTCATTTTCAGTCTCAACGTTTAAGCCAACGTGCCTGCAAAGATCTGAGAAAAATGGAAATTGGGACATTTCCATTGCCATGGCGCCTGGGCAAACCCCACCTGCTGATGAAGATTACACATGTAGATTGAAAGCTCCAGAATAGCTACAATCTGACAGTAATCATTCATGTTTTATAAAGCTAGGCCTACAAGAAAGAAGAAGCCATGATAACACTCTGTGTGACAACAGTTTATTTTTATACTCAGAGAATACTGTTCACAAATGTATTTTTACAGGTACTGTATATTTTTGTTCCTTACAGGACTAGATACATTCAGGTCAAAAAACAAGCAATACAGCTGCAAAGGGCCAAATGAGTTCCTTCTTTTCTGAGTTTGCTGACCGGGAAAACAATGAAGAAATAGAAGTCTTACGGTGTCTATCCCCACAGTGTTACCCGACATCTTTTAAACTTCATTAGTTGTAATAATCTATAACAGTGTGTGTTCCCAGAAGTGAACCACCTTGAAGTTTATATGTGAGGTCCTTACCACCCTGTTCATTTATTACTGTTAATGAACTCAGTGTTTTAATGAATTTTTTTTTTTAGAAAGTACCTAAGAAGTGTATTGCAGCTTCTGATGCTCACAGATCAACGGAGTGCATACGAAACAAAGAACAAGTACATGACTGGCTGCAATGTAACATTCAGATGTGTCTGATCCTCAGGTTCAGCTCTCTGTGGGCACTTGTTATAGATTTGTGCGTATCAGAATGATTCCCCCACTACAGCTGGAACTGGTAAACAATAAATGTATTTTCCATCGACTGTTTGGCAAGACAGATGTTTGCTAACACAATATCATCCAGTTGTAGTACAAACAGCTGAAACCGGTTAATTTAGTTTCATTGTCAAGTCTTTTTGATCAGTGGTTTAATCTAAATTGCTACCCAGAGCCAAGTCCTTTTCATATTGCTTGCTTTGTCACAAGACCCAAAGATATTCTATTTACAATGATATAAAAGACATCAGAGAAATATATATTCTGTAACAGAAAAAAATCTTTAAATATTGTTTTGGCTTTTTTGCTCGTTAAGTCACCTTAAACTATTCATCAAAATTGCTGTTGATCGACTAATCATTTCATCACTTGCTGATAGCTGGGTATAGTGTAACAATAGTGTACCCAAACAGGCAGGTGACATCTGTACAGTCAGAGCAATGAAACACTGACAACTGCAAATACTGTTCCCTCTCACTGATTTTATTAGTTCTAATATCTGTTTTGTTTATATTTCTATTTCTTATTGCATTTCATTGTTGGGTGTCTTATTCTGTTTCATTCTCTGTACTTTAACTTGCCTGATTTTGTTTAATTGAAGTGCTGAATTGTAACTCTATATTAATAAAGTGTATTAATTCTGTTAATACGTGTGTTGTGTGGGATTTCTTTTTGTTTCTATTTGTAACAGCTCAATGGTGCTGGTGTACCTGCTGCACTACACAAACCATCACTGGTTCATCACTACGTTTCACCATGAATGACCTAATAAGGCATCAGCAGGTTGTGACAGAGGCAGAGAGGGGGAAAAGAGGAGCGTTTGATTTCCTCACAGCTGCAGAGAGGAGGAGTGGGGGATGCACCAGCTGCAGACAATGGCTCCTTATTCCCCCCAGTGACTTACACACAAACACACACTCACTAACAAAACACAGGCACATACATACATGCATACACACAAGTACACACACGCACAAACTTTAGGGCTCTTGTGTTTCCACTCCCTTCATGGACAACAACAGGCTCTCTGAGAGAGTGTGCAGCCACTCTGTGTGTGTTTGTGTACAAACTGCTCTCCAGTAGTAAACAAAACGTCACCATACATACTGTCATCAGTACTATTAGCAGTAGCATTATGCTAGCTCACCGTGTATATGACACCATTTCGTGCTCTATTTCGACTGTGTGAGATTTTGGTCCTACATTTCTGACACATCTTTGTTCACCACTCTGAATCATCATTCTGTGGGTTAGGGTGGTCTTACAGTATAGACTAAGATCACCGCTTTTGATTGACAACCACGGATTTCACCACGTTTCTTTGACGATGGATCTTTGACGACCCAAAGTCACCCCAAAAGGGTCCTTTAAGGGGAACTTAACCAACTATACACATCAGAATGTGTTTACAGGTGTTGGGGAGTATTACTGCATATGTGTGTGTGTGTGTGGGGGGGGTCTTATTATACATCTGTGGGCTCAAGGATGCATTAGCTGCTAGTAGCATGACACACCCGAATCTCTGACTGAACTGTCAACTGGTTAAGTAGCATAATGGCCAATGTTGGAAAAAAACTGCGAGGGACGATGTCTCCGGTTCTGCTGCATCCTGAATCCGACAGTGTTATAGATGTGCAACACTAAATTGCTGCTGTACTGTTTAAAGCCTTTTTAAAGCCTCTTGCTCTATTACCTTAATGTCCATGACTAATTATCCAACAACCAAAGTTAAAGTCTGTAAAAAAAACACTGTTATGT
The DNA here is from genome assembly GCA_036023655.1 of Nannoperca australis. Taxonomy (NCBI): domain Eukaryota; kingdom Metazoa; phylum Chordata; class Actinopteri; order Centrarchiformes; family Percichthyidae; genus Nannoperca; species Nannoperca australis. The sequence goes on along the minus strand of JAVQJD010061020.1, from coordinate 1,967 downwards.
TCTATTTATTAAGGAGATTAACACTCAAAATCTCAACTAATCTGCTTCATCAGGACTGTTTGGGTGTGGTTTGATCAGTATTTGTTTGACAGTGGCGGTATATGCAAACAACCCCACAACTGTCGTCTGATTTTGATTCACAGATTGTTAAATCCTGATGCTCAAACGTACATGATATCACCTTTTTTCCAAACGCCCACTTCAAACCGGTGAGAAGAACTCAGAGAAAAACAGCAGAGACAGTAACTAAAACAGTTTTTATCTCTTGTTCATGTGAAGTCATTTGCACAAAGTTAGAAGCTGATGAAGGAAATAGGTTTTTAGTATTTCTAAATAAATGCTGGATATCCCACAGACCAACCTGGAGGAGTTAGATAATAAAAGCAGAACAAGACAAATAAGCTTATGTAAAGATTAGGACACATTCACCACTATCTGATCAGCAAATTACATTACAATACATTACCCTCCATTGTGAGTCTACTTGTTCATACATGCATCTACAGCCTTTAATCTGCCATTTTGGAAGGCGCTTTCAGATTGTCTATGTGCACACATTCCCTATTTCACAATAGCTCTAGTCTGTCGACACCGTCAAGTTTTAAGAAAAATGACCTTCTCCTTACACCAGTGCTCTTGAGGGATTTAATCAGTTTTATTATTTTCATTATGAAATGGAATATGAAGACACACAAAGACATATGACTGCGCAGTACAACCTATTCAACAGAAATAGCAATTTATGCAGTATAAATCTATTTGCCATTGACACAGAGTCATCCTTCATTGATGGAAAAAGATGAAAGAGACTTTAATTCCATTTTAAATCCATACACCAGAACAGTAACGTCATTTTCTGAGGCATGTTGTTGAGACGGGCGCCCGTCACCTGCATGAAGTGTTGTCTCCCTGAATGAAAAGCCACCTACTAAAAATATTACAGGATTCCATGCAGAAGCTAAAAAACAAGGACAAAGAAAAATCTTATTGTGTGAAGAAGTTTTGTGTTGTCTTAGCTGAGATTTAGAGAAAGAAAACAGATGAGGAGCAATTTTTGTCCCATTTACAACCTCCGAAACTGCACCTGAAGTGAAAAACATCATTTGGAGCTTCTTCATCTTTAACTTAAAGTCACACACTTTAGCTAAGAAAACAGTACAAATGTCCATGGTGTTGTCATGGACTTGTGTACTTATTTGGTCAAATTCAGTGGTCAAACCACTGAAATTAATGTTCTCTGTGGAGGCATGCATATTTGGTACTGACTGACAATGTCCGCACTGGTAATTTGATATCTGTGTAGGCGGACATAAAAAATAGTGGTTATATCACCTTAGTTCCAACAACAAATAGCAGATTTTATCCTCTTTTGAAAAATGGGAAAAATACACACGATAGCTGCAGTATTGTTATAATGTACATGTCCTCACACAAAAAGCAGAAATGTTAATTTTAGTTCCACTCTTATGAATATTAATGGAGAGTAAATGTCTGATGAATCTGATTTTAGTGGACTCGTCTGGGCTTTCTTGCCTATGAACAGCTTTAAAGGGATCATTTCTGAACCAGAAAATCTGCCCATATCCCTGGAAAATCACCCTTGGTTGTATCCAGTATTCAGAAAGTCTCCCATTCATTTTCAGCAGAACAGCTCCAACCACCCCCCCTTATTTTTCAGATTCAAATATTCTTGATTCAAGCTTCTGCAGAGATTTAAACCGTATGTTTGCAGGACTGAACTTTACCTGTTTATTCAGACATTTGTGGCTCAAATTCACCCTGGTTAGGCAGGATTTGTAGTACTTACTTATATATCTCGCCCTGACTATTACTATTATCCAAATATGCTGCATATACACTACCGTTCAAAAGTTTGGGGTCACCCAAACAATTTTGTGTTTTCCATGAAAAGTCACACTTATTCACCACCATACGTTGTGAAATGAATAGAAAATAGAGTCAAGACA
>JAVQJD010061018.1:0-11578 GCA_036023655.1 Nannoperca australis | reverse complement strand
CATATAGAAACTGTTGTAATTCCTACCCCGTTCACCTGATTTGGATGTAAATACCCTCAAATTAAAGCTGAAAGTCTGCAGTTTAAGCACATCTTGTTCGTTTCATTTCAAATCCATTGGGGTGGTGTATAGAGCCAAAAAGATTAGAATTGTGTCAATGTCCCAATACTTATGGACCTGACTGTAATTAGCTAAATAGGAAAAATAACACAACTATATACAAGTCTAGCAAAATGCTAACATTAGCATGCTAACATGCAGATGTTTAAAATAGCATGTAGCATGTCCTCCATCTTAGTTTAATGCATTAGCATGCAAACATTTCTTAATTAGCACTGAACACAAAGTACAGCTGAGGCTGATGGGAATGTCACTAGGTTTGCAGGTATTTGGTCATAAACCAAACCATTGGAAACATCAAAATTATATCTAAAACAAGTGAACCTCATGGTGGTGCTAGATGAAAAGTCAGGGGATCGCCAAAGTTCACTGCTATGGTGGCTACAAATCACTCTAGATGCCTCTGCACATACACTTTTAACATGTTATTTGGTTCATAGTTACCCTGTGAGCTGCTTTATATTATTGTTAACATTTACACTTGATAACACCCTTACATTTTTTCTTCACATGCCTGTAAATATGATGAGCCAAGGGAGGGCCAAGAAAAAGTATATAGTAGAAAACTGCACATCCCTAAAGTTTCACTGCAGAACGTTCTAAGCTTTTCTGTTAAGGTTTTTCCCCTCATTCTGACTGTAGCCTGTAGGCAGGTGAATTAAATCAGAGAAAAGAGAAACAAAATCTCTCAAAGGTATTTTAACACTAGGAAGGGTAAGTTTTAAAACGCCTGGTGCTAAACAGTTTTAATATGGGAATTTCATATTAGCATAAACGTGACAGATGTCTTTCAGGAAACTGCACCACAAGGAAAAAAAAAATTCTGAAAGATGGATTTAGTAATTAAGCAAGCAGATTATCAATTCATCAGTTCCTCAGAGATTAACCTTATAAATGCTAATGAAAAAACAGATGAAAACAACTGAAGGAATTCAAAGAGATTCATCTGAGGGATTTTAAGCATAGTGAGGCAGTGTGAAGATTCAACAGAGAGAAAATTTTGTTTTTCATGTTGGAGACAAAGACTGAATTTGATTGGGTTATCTTCTTCCCACAGGGCATGATAACCTAGAAATCAATAGCAGTACATTGTACACAGTTTCAGTGAGTGACAGGGTTCAACACCGACAGGTGGATGAAAATGAATAATTGAATCAAGACTGGAGTTTTACATTGGAAAACAAAGTACATCCTGTATGCTACTGCGCTGCTATCAGAAAACATCTGCGACCAAAAGAACACTGAGCTATGAATGTTGCATGTCAATGAGAAGCTACACAGAAAAAAATACATGACTGATGACAGCTTTAGTCACTGAAGCAAGTTCATTTAACCTTACAAAAAGAAAACTAAAGAAACACCTGTAGACAGACAACGAATACAAACTGCAGTCTTTCTTGTCCTCAACACTCGTGCATCGAAGAACCTGAGGCTAGAGGTATTGATTAGTGTCCAGTTTAATTTTGTGAATCTTGATGCGGCTGGCTAGTGCAAGGGGAAATGCATGCATCTAGTCCACAGGAGTCTTGCATTGTTGCCACAAACCCGACAGCTTCTGGGCTTTGTATCTTGTTGCTAATAGTCTGACGGTCTAATCTGGACAGAGAGGAAAGGCTACATGCAGAAGAACCCAGCATGTGTACTGGATATTTAGCTAGTCTGGCACAACTTCTAGTTGATGCTTCTTATAGTGCGACAAGATACATATGGGATAGATGGTAGATATGGGAAAGATGTTAACATGTTAACCCCTCCATGTTTGTTTGAATTTAAAGCACCAAATGAAATATATGAAGCACTCAAAATTCAGAGATACACAGTTTACACTAGCTACAATGTGGAAACTGGTAATTACTGTTTTCACACAGGCACCATTCTGATTAATGACATTAACATGACAATTGTATACTTTACTGTTCTAAACAGTAATTGACTGAAATGTAATATTGTTGCACAGGGAGTTGTGAGGGACAGATTATTTTACATAATAGTAAAAACTGATGCAGCATGGTTGATATATCCTGACTTTTAATTCCCATAGTATGGGTACACGTCACATAATGCAATTGAGTAGTGACTTTTATTAGACCCTACCTGCTTGGAAAAATATGACATCACCAGGGTTTATTTTCTCAGGCTTGACAAACTCCTCCAGAACCACAGAGGTCATTATACAGCTGTTTTTACAGGCTGAGTAGTATTCCCAAAGAGGGGCAAACTCAATTAAATGTGTGAAATGAGTAAACTGTCCATTAAATATTTTACCTGTAATATGCACTGCATATTTATTATAAACTTCATTATGTTCTCCATGTTTGTTTTGATGTAGACATTATTTTAAAATACTTTTTTAACTGTTTACCTCGTAAATCCTTCAGGTCTCTGGAAAATGGCATTTGTTCACAAAGTGTTTGCATTTCAAGATACTGTGCTCATTCTGCTTTCTCTAATTGTTCAACAAAAGCAAAAGCACACGTTCAACCAGGTCCTATAAATCCTTAGCCATTTATCCCAAACACTAAAACAAGCCATTATTCTCTGCCTTTTTACACCTTGTTTCCTTGTAGCCTTCCTGTTAACAGCAGCTTCTATGTGTTAGTGCATTTTATTTATCACTGTTGAACAGCTGAGGGTAAGACATGGAGTTCTGCATCGTGTTGGCTTAATCAGGGATGAACGAAAGCAACGGTGAAGCCTCAGGGAAGCAAAAGTTAAACCAGTCAAGACCAGTAACATACAGCTGCTCAAATTTGTATTCATACTGACATGTGTTTCATGTAACATGACAACTCTTAGAAAATTGTTTAAACAAATGTCAATCTTGTAGGTCTTTAAGTCATGGCATGTTTCCAGTGGACAGGTTGGAGTTACAGCGACAAAAAAATCCACTTTAAAACAGGCATTATAGGTCACTTCTGTGATCTCCGATACACTCCTGAACATAATTAACTTTCGCAGAAAACCTGAGAGTGAGAAGAATTCCAGGTTTAGTTAATAACATGAAAGATCAGAGTCCTGGCTTGGGTCTTTTGTTTCAACATGGCAGCTCTGTGACATAAATCTAAGCAGAGCTGAGCAGATCAGGATCAAAGGAATAAATAACAATGTATTCAATTGTTTCTATTCTACTCTGTCTTATGGTAGACTTTTACTGCAAGGTCTGGCAATGTAAAGAGCTGCAATCACATGAAGCGCCTCAGACATTCAGTAATGCCTTGAATTGTGTGTTATTATTGCCCTTGTCTTAATTATCATTTGTTTATCTGCCTGTTGCAATTTATAAGCCTTTTCCAATTATATTTTGAGAGAAATTGAGCATTAAGTCTTACATAAGCTAGCAATTTAGAAATGTTTTTTCAATCACAGATATAACTAATCTGGTCAAGTATTGTGACACAGTAATTCCGGTGATGATCCAGAAATGAAACAAATTATTTGTTGTATCACAGAGTGCAGTTCAGCCCTAGAAACACTGTAACGTAGCCATAGTTTGCACAGGGTTTATATTGTCTATCTTCTTATGATTACTTACAGTTATATTTATATCTGGATTTATAGGTCCACATTACTATCCTGTTGTTGAACAGTAATTACCATCACTATTGGGCCATATTTATCCAACTGCTATGACCATGAAAGTGGATTAGAAAAAGGGTCATAGTGGCTTTCTTCATAAAGTAGTAATTGACGACTGTTACATGGTGAAACATCTGGACTATTGCAAGAAATTTGACACTGCTCTCAACCTGAAAGTGTTGTAAAGTTGACATGAGGATGTTCCTGTTTGCCCCTCTGTGAGTGTATTTTATTTCCCTGTCCTGTGTGGAACAGGCCTTACCCCATTTACACACTCTTGGGCACATTGGATGGCTGTTTGATCACAAAAAAGCTAAGTGTAAATGCATCCAAGAAACATTTGAGACAAATTGAGATTTGATTGCTCAAACCAGGTGGTGAGACGCATTCTAGCTAGATGTTAACAAGGTCTGTCCTCTGTGTGAATTGCAGTTAAAGTTGCACTGAAATTACACTGAAATTACCCAAGAATGGATCGCAATCAGATTTGTGATCTTTCCAACACAGGTACATACATGTGTTTAAGTGTAAATAAAAGTATATTGAATCGCATGTTGATTTTATTCAGATGTGAGATACTGGAAATGACCTCTGACTCATCTGTAGCTTTCCTCAATTCAGTGCAGCTGAACTCCATCACAGCTGACATTTTGACTTGTCATAGAAGGAAAATCACAGGTGTTACTAATATCATTAACAATGGCTTCATCTTACTTACTAGTAAGTTGTGACAGAGAGCCAGCATACACAATACCAGGACCCTGAAACTGAGGCAGCTAAATGGAATTTAGCCAAATTTAACATACACCTGTCCTTTTTCTTATTAATTTTTTTTTTCCATGGAAAAGGTCCATATCCTCCTATGAGACAGGTATAGAGAGTAGCTGTTTGACTCTTCTGTTGTAGACAGTTCAGGTTTTATTTTATGGGTAAAAAGTAGATGGAAAAGTCCTAAATTGTTACACAGCCCAAAACAACAAATCCAACAATTCACCGCTGCAGGGTCAGCTCAGCGGGGCACAACACCACACTTTGACCATTGCTCTCCTGTGTCTCTCAGGTGTGTTGCATCAGTTGCTAACTACCAGTCAGACCCTCCAAAACTCTTCCTATGCAAGCCCTAATTGGCATTTTTCACAGAAGACATGGTGACATATCACCGTGGGAAAGGCGCAGCTGTGAATAAAAAAATGAATGATGGCTGAATTCCACTTTACTGTCATTGTTTACTGGGAGACCTGACAAATAGCAGAGCCATTGTTAATGTTATTAGTAACACCTGCGTTTTTCCTGCCATGATAAGTCAAAATGTCTACTGTGGCAATATCATCCTTTTTTTTGTATTTATCCCTATAAATATTTCTGAACAATAATCATAAAAAGTTAAACATTCAATGTATAACTAACAATTACAGTACTGCAAGGAAATGATGAAGAAACTGATCTCTGCTTTCCTCATATTGTTGCAAGTGAGATTAATGCTAAAGAAATATGTAGCTACAAACACTTTAACCCTGACACATCCCTGCTGGGTGGATTAAAGTGTAATCGAAACATCAGCAGTATGTCCATGTGCTTCATCAATAGTTTGTACACCACAGTGTTCCTGCTCTTCAGTTTGCGCTGCTGCTGTGCTTACTGTGACACCTCACGCATTCCAACAGTATAAAGCAAATTAATAAGTAAACTACCAACTTCCCCTTAAAAGTATTAATCAAGTTGTTCAAAGCGACCTACAAGTTTCTGAGGAAATGACAATGAACACTTAAACGCTGTGACGGTTTATATTTTCTAGCTGCCGAGCTCCAGCACATAATAGTGAAGTTGTTACTGTACAGTGGAGTCTGCAGCTGCCTGAAAGGTTTAAATGCTCCTTGACAGTCCTTTATAAATTATTCTTCTCTGCACCAGCTTTGGGATTCAGTTGGGGACACTGGGAACCTAAAAACTGCAACGAGGAAGTACGGATTGTGATTCATCACAAGGCAAACTGCCTGGCCAAAGTATAGCAGCACACTCAATTTCAGGTTTTAGGCTTGTTATTCACAGCCTGCAGCACCGAAATGAGTTAGGATGAGGGAGCATGTTCAACACAATGCCTGGGGTGTTTCAGAGTGAAGCTACTCGCCTGTCTTGAGTTGTTTAGTTCTTGAGATGGCCATACTTGTCAGCGCCGCTGCTGGAACTGAGAGGGCACATCAGCCAGAAGATATCAGAGGTGGATCAACAGTCACCCATTAAGAACTATGTTTCTGTGGTTGATTCATCAGTGACCCGTATGTATACACAGAACTGGCACCTGTAGAAACTGCCTCCAGAACCCAATCACCCATTCGTTCAGCTCATGGTGTGGCACTTAATTACTAGAAGCTGCAGCAAATCCTTGATAGATGGGATGAAGCCTTCGGCGATGCTGTTAGAGTCCATTTGTCTGGTTGCTAATTACATATAATCTATGCACAACAATTTTCAGAGAGGATCAGCGTGGAACAAGTTGCCAAGAAGAGCTGCCTCTCTCTCGATGACAGAAATGCTTTTCAGTTAGTTTTGAGTTTTTCTGAGTTACACGAACCAGTGTGAGTTCACTGTTGCACTGCATACAGATACATCTCCGATTAGTAAAGGAATAGTTTGATACCACTCTCATGTCTGTAACATGTGTATGAAGCTACTACAAATTAGATTAGTTAGAAAAGACAACAGGGGATCAGGGGGAAACAGCTAGCCTGGCTCTGTCCAAAGGTAAAAAAAAAAAATCCATCTCTAAAGCTCACTAATTAACATGCTATATCTCATTTGTTTAATCTGTGCAAAAAAAAACATTTATAAATAAAACAATTTGCCACTCCATGGGGGGTTATGTGTTGGACTATTTCTTGGCCAGGCTTGCAGTTTTCCCGTTTCCAGTTTTTGCTCTAAGATAAGCGTCTGCTGCCTACCGTGTAGACATGAGAGTGGTGTTCATCTTCTTATCTAACTCTCAGAAAGAATGTGAATAAGTGTGTTTGCCAAAATGTCAAGCTATTACTTTTATATAGAAATGATTACTTCAAATAATTGTGTCAAAAAAAAACACTAAATATAAGAATAATTACTTTTTCAAGCACCTCAGTCTTTACCTGCAGTCATGAGATTAGATAGCCCCTTCAGACACACCAGTTGCAACTCTAAACTCGGCAGTCTTACTTTGACAAAGGAATCAGCTCAGTATATTTATTTTACGGTGACGCACAGAATATGTCTGGGAGCACAGTGAAGTCAGTGAAGCTCCTGTCAACACCTGCACTTCTCAAATGGGGCTGCAAATAATTGACTCATGTTGCTGATTCTTCATACATCAGAGAGTTTAAGTGCTGCTGTGACCCCACATCACTCACCCACGCACGCATTACGAAAAGACACCTGAAGATCCTGCAGAGAAAATACCTACATGTGCAAAAAACAAAACACAATACCCTGAAATACGCTACTGTATGTTCCTGGAGAATGAATAACTGAATGGTTCACTGCTTGTACTGTACATGATACTGTGTGAGCTGCACCGCAGTTTATTTAATGATAAAAACATTCAAAACATTAAAAGTAACACATTTTCATTCTCATTTAAAAAGACTGACACTTCTAAAATAATATAAAACATAATAATAATTGCAGTGATGTAACATTTTGATGTTTATGCATTGAAAAAAATCTAAGGCTTCTGTAATATTTTGGCCTTGGATGCTAGTTTTTTTGTATTTCTGCTTAAATTACTGTAGAGCAGCCCTCTTTAAGCTGAGTGCTCATGGGTTATGCTTTTTTATTCTTATTGCTAAACTTATAAATGAATAAATGGAGCAGGCACCACTGTTTACATTCAAATTGTTCACTAGCCACTTAGCCATATGATGCAACTCATTGTGATCAATTTATTGTTTATGATCAGACCTTGCAAGCCAAGCAAGGTCTTGCTTGATAATGTAGAAGTTTTTGAAAGTTACATACAGTAAAGTAAGCCACCGGGACCGAACTGCAGACAGTAGACTCTGTCCTCCTCAGTCTGTGAATCACGGATAACTTGTGAGCAGAGGTCACATCCTGAATGCATGGAGAAACAATGATTCAAAGGGTGACAACATTTCATCAGAGGGCAATATTTTATATGGCTTGTGACGGTATATTTCACACAGCCTGTCAGCCTTTCCTGGGGAAGCTACAAACCCAGAATAAGCCATGCCTGCCTTTGGAGTTATTGATGAAGAAGAACAACTTTAGAGAGATGGATTATCATAAATAAAATGAAACTGTCGGCACCCCACAGGACCCTGATACACACTACGCTGACTGGTTATTTCTCAATTGCAGTGTTGGGTCAGAAAATGTCAGAGCCCAGATTCAACACAGCTGTTTGATCTAATGAAATTAAATCTATTTCTCATCAGCGCAAGAGTTTATCTACTATGCAGGCGACATTTACTCTGCAATGACTGGGTCTGAAATAGGCTCCCATGAGTTTCTAAAGAGTATAAGAGAGACATTTCTGTTTATGAAGTCCAACTGGATGCCTGCTGCATTTTATTGATATCTTCACTGCACAGCGTTTGGTGCTGCAGGATATACACAGTATAATCCCCCAACAAAGTTAAATCAACTGCTTCATAATGGAGCTGCCAGAACACGTCAACAGTCAGTGGTCTAATTTTATCTCAGCATTGCCAGTGGATCATTAGCTTCTATCACTTTTAAAAAGCTCTGCTGATGTTGGAGTGCAGTTGAAATGGCTGAAGGAATACTGTTGCATTTTCAGCTTTTACTGGCACTCCCCTCCTCACTCGAGACGTTTGTCAGATTGAGGGAAAAGATTTTATTTTGTGTTTCACTTTCTTGAGAATGGTGAGCACAGTGAGGAGTAGGCTCCATCGTATTTTTCCATAAAATATATCAGCTGGCTGTGGAAGAATAATATAAGCTATTGCATAAGCGCTGGATTGTTCTCGGGGAACAGATAGGTGCTAAGGCCTCAGAAAAGGAGGATGAGAGAACATAAAGCTGCTATAATAAATATTTTTCTGGATCACATAACTACTTGTATGTGAAAGGGGTACTAGTCGTGATGATGAACCTCACATTGGCATCGTTTCCAGACACAACAGGCAGCTGTTTCCTGCCCAGTGTCAAACAACAAATAGACAAAGTTAGTGAACTTAGTGGAGCATTTAGCGGCTTAAGAGAGAACTATTGCACTCAGGAGTTTGTGAAAGGTCAAAAGAGAGCTAGAAGAAGAGTTAATATCTGACTTGCTGACTTGCATCAATCAGCCAGTCATAAACACAACTCCAAATGAATAATACTGTTGCTCCGTGCCTACTAACAAGTTAAGCTTCCCCCATATTAACTTTTTTCACTATATTAAAACATAACTTTATATAAATGTTTTGTTAAATGTATCTATCCTCCAAAAAAACAATGCAGATTTAACATTTAACTGTTAGCACTGTATTGTATTGGTAGCATACTGTAGCATCATCTGCTGCCATTTGGAAGCACAATATGGGCAAGAAAGAAAGGTAAAGACATTCAGGAGACAGTGTTTCCTGGCTAATTAGCTTCACCACTGACAGTTGCCACATGGTTGTTTTTGTGTGTGTGTGTGTGTGTGTGTGTGTGTGTGTGTGTGTGTGTGTGTGTGTGTGTGTGTGTGGGTGTGTGTGTGTGTTTCCTTCGTAAGGGCACCCCAAACGAACACCTTCAGGTTGTCAGGAAATAGCCTGGAGATACAAACTAATGCAAGATGCATACGTAGTAAAGCTGTTGGGTCTAGTATAAACTTTGTTGCACATGTTGTCAATGTGATGTGTAATGTTAGGAATCAAAAATCACAAACATCAGACAATAATCCCCCCACAATGATCCACAAATGGATGGAGACATGGGCAGTATTTACCTAATTGACACTTAAATATGCATTCACATCATTAAAATGATATAAGCAAATATTAGTCAGCCTGAAAAAGTGCAGCTGTATCAACTGTGAAGTTTATCATTCTAGGTTAAGCTGCTTTTCCTGTATACAAAACAAGAGGCCATTGTGTGAGTTAGTATTTACTTAAAGGAAATATGTCACTTAATAAGAAAAGGTGTTTTCTCAGTCGTGCACGTTCTCAATAACCAGAAAACGAACCAGCCACTACCTAACTGAAATGTACTATTGTTTTCCTGCAGTCATTTAACATCATTACACACAAAGCTAATGCAGTCATTATCACAGAAACGTTTGCCAGATGTGTTCCATTCAATATGGCAAAATATCTCAGTCATACGTGGTAGAGTTTTCTGTGAGGCCGTATGTGGGAAGGGAGAAAGCAACAGTGCCTAATAAGGGAACTTTGGCAGCTTCATAAAACAGCATCTCAAATGCACCAAGCTTACAGTTTGTGACAGCCAGAGTTTATATGGCAAGGAGCCACACATATAAATTGATACTTTAGGTCTTTTTTAAAGTGTATTCATAACCCCTGAAGTCAGGTGTTCTGCAAGTATTACAGTATGTGCCTGTGCTCATAAACATTCATCCTATTCATTGTTGTTTCACACTTATTTTTCCTTTTATGTATAAATATATTAATCAAGATGTGATCAGGCCAGCCCACCAGAAGCAGAAACACTACAGTATATGGAGGGTATCTGACAATCAGGATGTTTCAAAACTGCTCATAATTCTTCAATTCATTTGATATATATATATATATATATATATATATATATATATATATATCTGCACACTGTGCACACTCTTAAGAACATTTGTGTGGCTGATTTATAGACCATATTTTCATTTATTTATTCATTTGGAGAATGAGTTTGTATGCAGCACTTTTATCTCCACTTTTAATGCATCTGATGGTGCCTGTATTTTTCAGAGTAAAATCCAACAAACTACAAAGTTGTGGCTGCTCTTGCTGTTTGCTGAGTTCATTTCAGTTTGCCCAAAAATGCTGCCAGAGGGGGTCCAATTTGGGATGGCTGGAGCTTCAAATCAATATTCTGTATGACCTTAAAAGCCCCAATTCTGTTTTCTTTCTTGCCGTTTTGGTTTAGAGGAACAAAAATCTTTTTTGCATTTTAGTGACATTTAATGCAGCAGAAATGTTTTTGTCCCGAGGGGAAATTTAAACAATGCAGACAGGAATGCTTTACAGCTGTTAAGTAGATTGAGAATACATGATTAGCTGTCATTCGCTGTAAATTGTTATATTAAAAGGTCTGTCAGTCAATTTGACAGTGAAAAATGCCTTTGCTTCCATAATTTGTATGGCTGCTGTCTGTTATCTGGATGTTAAGATTGGATGGAAGATTAAAAGATTGCCCTTTAGGATTTTATAGAGGGAGGAATGTAAACAAACAAAAGCCTCATGTGGTTACCATTTTGTATCACATTAGTTGCAAAGAACCTTTGTCTTTTACCTGAAGTAGACTTGTGCCACAACATCAAGTGAGTCTGAGATTAACAGATTAAAAACTTGGCTCCTGTGTTTCCTTTTGTGCCTGAACCTGCCAAGTTCATTTTTGTCTACAGGAAATTCAGCATGATCTTGAACTTAACCAACAATCCATCTGTCTTGTCAAACAAACGAGTTTGTCCACACTGTATTTCAGAGCATTGTGTCTCAGGGTTGCATGCCCCAGAAGCCCTGCGGCATTTAGGGTGAAGTGTCCTTATTCAAATTGTTGTCCTTGCCCTTGAGAGAGTGTCAACGGCAGTAACTCTTTATATTTGGTGAGGTTGACAGGACAGCGATGGGTGGGGGGGGGGGGGGGGTTGCAATAGAAATGCAAGGCAACAGTTGTTTGGAGAGGATAAGAATGGATAAGCAAGGGAACACTAAAATTTTTTAAATTTAAA
>JAVQJD010061013.1:0-48468 GCA_036023655.1 Nannoperca australis | reverse complement strand
TTCAGTTCAATTCAATTCAATTTTATTTATATAGCGCCATATCATAACAAAGTTATCTCAGGGCACTCAATCACATGGAGCCGGTCGAGACCAACTTCCACACACACAAAGACCCAACGTTAACCTCTAATTAGCAGTAAACAAAACACATGAATGTGTTAATGGTCAATGGTAAGAGGTGTTGTATCAAAACACCTATTAATTGAAAAGGGGGTCAGGCAGTCCAACAATGTTTATTTATTTCAATGTATCTAGACTTCCCTACACCCAGAGGTAAATGTTTCAATGACAACAGTGTGTTAAAATGTTGAATTTCTGTGTCATCATTATATATATTGATCTAAGATGCCCAGAAGGCAACCAAAATGCTAAATGGGAGCCATGCACACTCAAGCAGATAAACTTCATGGTTTATTGAACAAGTCAGTATCATCTCTGTGAAAGGCACTATATTAAAAACCGTACTGTATGTAGTGTAAAGTAATGCAGCACCTGAAGATGATTATTGCATGTTTGATAAGTGTTGAGAGCATGATCACGCAGCTTAAGAGATGGCCATATGTAAATATAGGTCATAATGGGTGAATTTTATGGCATACAACTACACTTGCTTATTTTCACATACATTTTGACATACATTTACAAACAATATGACACTATCTACCAATCTGATTAAGGTCAAATCTAATGACTTTCATGTCCTGTTGCAGTTTTTACTAATATGGCCAATGGAAATTAAACTTGGAGTAGTTTAACAATTCTGGTGAAATGGTCTATGTTTTCTTTCATGAAGAATAAGGATTTCCAGATCTCTGCATTTAATATTGTACATAACAGAATGTTGCTAGATGAAAATAAGAAAGTAATTTGCATTGTATTTGTGTGCTTTGTGTGCCTTTGTCAAATTGCCACTGTTGTTGATACACCATATCACTGCTGCAATCCCATATCGCTGCTGCTACCCCATATCACTACTGCTAAGTGGCTGGCTTAAAATTCATTGTAAGCTGTGGGACATCAATCATTCACCACCCCCGCCTTCATTTATATGTTGCTGAATTTAAGAAACTACTGCTGCTCATTGCTTGCTACTTCTAGCTTCCATTGCTGATACCCACAGACTGCAGAGATAAAACATTTGGATATCTTTGGATATCTTACTTTAAGATAATAAATGGACTACAGCTAAAGCTATGATGCACCAACATATCATTTGTTCTGGGACTATGTTGTCATATATGCAGATACATATATCACTGAACGCTAGTGATCTGTTAATATGAGAATGCATTCCTGTTGGCAGGGAAACTGTTTTGAATAGAGCCATCATGCTGAATTGTATTTCCAGTTAATACTCCAATAAAGGATAACAAAACAGTTTAGACTGAAATAACACTTTTTCCAGGTTGCATACTGGCCTTGATGCTGAAGCAGCTATTGTAGCTGCTGCTTCTGGCAATGTTGTTGTAAACTGATGTGCGGGTATACCAACCCTTGGCTGTGAGTGGGATTTGCCTTGTGCTGAAGGAATGCCTTTGAACACATGACACAGAAAATAAACCAGAGTTCCTAAATTTTCTGGCACCACCTTGCAAAGGATTTCCCATCCTCACTGTTTTCTTCAAACCAACAAAGCTCAAATGAGGTTTTCACACCACTCTGAAGTCCCACATGATTGGGTATGATGGAGTGCAGTGATACAAAAAAGGTAGATCACTTCTCATTGGTTAATACACACTCTTATACACACACCACTGAACATGAATAACAGTATTCCAGACTCTGCCTAGCATTTAAGCTTTGCTATGGTTCACTGAGGACACTCATACCATAAGATGTGCTAAACAGTATAGACAATAAAAGGCAATGGAATGGACACAATGTAAATCATTATTTTTAACAAAAATATAAAGGATTGGTATGCATTTCCTAGGTGATGTTGGATACGTTACCTTAATAATATTAGACAGAAATGCTGCATTTAGTTAATGTAACTCGCCCAGCCCTCGCTGGCCCCATTTGAAATATAGTCTATCATCCATAAATTATAGCAATACCCACCTAAAGTAAAGAAGAACAACAAAGATTAAATTAAATTAAATGACAAAGGTTTACCCAAAGTGGAACAACTCAGGTTTTAAAATCCTTTAGGATTTCAACCTGTTGTGTTAATGCACCGAGCTAAAACTGTAACCTTAAAGGGAAAGTGTGTAGACAACTAAAGTACTTAAAATGGTTAAGTGAGCACAACTCCCTGTGGGCATTTATGGTAGTGCTAGGCTAAGTCAGGTACTTGAGGTTAGCAAACAAACAAGAAGGGCTGGAGCGGGTGGCACTTAAGCTTTGACCTGCCATGACTGAGGAGAGTCTGTGACAGCATGTTTGAGGTTAACTGCTTGCATACATATTTCATTGCTTGAAACTCTTTATCTCCTTTCTTTGTTCCATTTTGAGGAAAGAAAGAGATGCTAGGCCAAGCAGAAGTGCCTAGATCCACAGTCTCCTTGAAATATATGTAATTTGTCTTTAAAGGTTGTCATGACCCTTTTGCTGATGTTTGTTTTTATCTCCACTAGCATGCACATCCTAAATCTTAACCATCTTAAAATTTTGAAACATAAGGCTGGAAATGTTTGAAGAGCAATCATTTGACTTAATTGACTAAATTACCAGCAAGATCGTCCTCCATGTTATCACTGATCAACCACAAGACTTTGTAGTTGCTACAAGGTATTGTAACTCTGCATTTATCCTGAATATGATACACAAACATGTCAATTTTTTTGCAGTACTCTTTCTCCTGGAGATCTCTCACTATGCTGCTGCTATTCCCTATTTCTCACTTCTGTCAGAACCAGCTACCAAGATATTTTATTCTGACATTTGTTTTTCCCTAGACCCCAAGTCCACATTGCCTTCTCATTTTGAGTTCAATGTCAGCTAAAGCTCTGGTGCCTTTATTTTCTCCTTTTCATCTCCCTTATCTTCAGTTACTCCCTTATCAGTGTGCGGGTTAACAGTGTCTCATAAGCAATGGATGTCAACAGCATGCTGCCTCAGTCAACGTATGCCCGGTGGTCTCACAGTGCCTAATACAAGAAGATAACCCTACTTGATTTTCTGTTTTTGTTCAGCTACACTGTCGTGTTTATGTGTGTGTGTATGTATACACACGTGTTATACACGTGTTTGTTTTTGTGTGTGTAAATGTTTATTTCTCAAATAAGATTTCTACAGATATCTACAGATCACAACTCTGCCCCACTTTGATTCCCTACTTTCTGTCCGTGAAGCATATTGCTTTCACAGCTGTGTGGAAAGCATAGCAGTTTACATAAAGTGTACTCCAATCCCTGCTTTCATCTTTCCTTGGACATTACCAGAATATGAAAATGGCTGTCAAACCAAATGAGTTTGAGTGTTCCAAAAAACAACCTTGATAACCTCCTCAAAGAACACAATTACATTCTATGTAGACCATGTAGAACAGGATGCTGGTGGAGTGTCCACTCCATACATAATACAACGTATGCTCCTCTCTCTCATTGGTGAGCAATGCACTCATACAGACCCAGAGAGGTAAAATATGCTGCCATTTGCTTTTTGATGACATGTACTCAGTGTTCTTATTATGGGTCCTCTTAGGTGACAGGACAGACTCACTAGTCAGGCAAAACGCAAACATGGCTAGTAACAAGCTTCTCACTGTCAGGCTAGTTAACTGCTGTGTAATGGTTTTTACACATTATGGATTATTACACATTTGCACATATGCACCAACAAAAAGACCAAAGCCTGTAATTTGTTTTTGTATGTTGAAACTCAGTTTATTAAATCCTCTCAATACTCATATGAACCAAACTCAGTGGCACCCTTCAAAAAATTGAAACTTTCCTTCTAATCCAAATTAGCATTTTGACACAACTCTTCACTTCTGAGTGCCAAAGCAATAATTTCAGGTAAATAAGTGCAGGGGTATATGCTAGTATGGGGAACAGACCAGTACCTAACTCTGGTCTGTTTTAAAAAAAATGGAGATGACAATTGATTATTTAATTTAAAAACAACTACTAATAAAAATAATAAACATTATCATATTATCACCTTTGGGAATAACTGTCTGCCAGAAACTGAAACATGAATTGACTTTGACTTTCTGTCCATAAATAGTGCTTGACCCTTATTTCTCTTAGGCTCAACAAGAGATTTCCTCTTAACTGAAAGTCAGTGAATAACAAGGCAACATTTTCAGGCTCTTCAGCAATGTCTTGAGGCAGGTGGTGATACAGCTTGGGAAATGGATTAGAGTGCTCTGAATCCACACACACACACACACACACACACACACACACACACACACACACACACACACACACACACCAATCAGCCATAAAATTATGACCACTGACAGGTGAAGTGAAGAACATTGATTATCTCATTACACTGGCAACTGTCAGTGGGTAGCATGTATTAGGCTGCAAGTGAACATTTTGTCCTCGAAGTTTATGTGTTGGAAGCAGGAAAAATGGGCAAGTGTAAGGATGTGAGCGACTTTGACAAGGGCCAAATTGTGACAGCTAGAAGACTCAGAGTCAGAGCATCTCCAAAACTGCAGCTCTTGGGTGTTCCTGGTTTGCAGTGGTCAGTACGTACCAAAAGTGGTCCAAAAAAGAAAAAACTGTGAATCGGTGACAAGGCTCACTGATGCACGTGGGGAGCAAAGGCTAGCCCATGTTGTCCGATCCTACTGTAGCTCAAACTGCTGAAAAAGTTAATGCTGGCTCTGATAGAAAGGTGTCAGAACACACAGTGCATTGCAGTTTGTTGTGTATGGGGCTGCGTAGCCACAGACTGGTCAGTGGGCCCATGCTGACCCCTGTCCACCGCTGAAATCGTCCATAATGGGCATGTGAACATCAGAACTGTGTGTGTGCGTTGCTCACCTGGGAAAGACATGGCACCGGGATGCAGATGGTCCTAATGTTATGGATGATTGGTGTATATTAGTAGACTAGTAGACCCACTTTCATGCTAAACTCATCAAGACCCTTTAGATGTCGCCACTACACTTAAATGGCTTTAGTCAAAGGTGTTTATATTCATAAGGATGTCACTACATTACATGTTGCTTTCATTATGCGTAAGTTAACCATTTTGTACCAGACAAATATCTCAATTTCAATAACTTCATTAACTAATTGTGTTACTTTTTAGTTACAATGCTTATAATCATTAATTTGGTTGAAAAGATGTTGTGAAGAAATAAAAAGATTTGATCATATGATAGAATTATATTGTAAGAAAACTCACCATGCGCAATTATAAATATAAAGTTTGATATAAGCCACACATTATAGAAATACCCACTTATGAACAACAAAATGTAAATGACTACATAAAATGACAGAAAAGTACATTTATTTAACTGGAACAGATACTGTTATATCACTTATGCACATATTGACAATGTAATGCCACTTCTTCCACATGAATGTTTAAATAACTGTGAGCTTTATAGACTTTTCCAATTCTAAGCCATCCTGCCTGGCAGCCCAACAGCATTCATATTCACAGGAGCAGATGTATCCACAAGGGAAATGATGGGAACATTTCTGTAGATCTTTGGACCCTACAAACCCCTGCTGTTTTAATTTGGAGAAAATCTGCGGGGAGGAAAAAGAAACAGAGAGCCCAAGAAATTAAATTCCTGCAGATTTCTATTTTTTATTACATTTCCTTTTATTACTCCCTTTCTCACATCTTTTCTTCACTTGTACCTCCACACACCCTAGTTGCATCTCTTTTCCCTTGTTTTCTCTCCTCCCCTTCACGGCTTGGGGAGCAAATGAGTGCAGCAGAGATCAGTGGAGAGGAAATGGGGGTTCACCACAGCTCTGATTCCCTCTGTGATTTATTAAATTTGCCATTGTTTCAATAGGAGCAGTCCAGTCTAGCTCTCTGGCAAAGCTCTGACAGCACTGCTTCTGGAATTGTGACAGGTACATGAGGAAAGAGTAAGAGGTTAGACAGATACAAAGGAAAAGACAAACATGTCGGAGAAGACAAGGCATCCAGGGTCGGAGAAGACAAGGGATCCAGATATGAATGGAGAATGGCAGCGAGAGAAAGAGATAGGGCCAGAGAAGTGCGAGGAAGAGATGGGTATAGAATGGATGCCATGGGTGTTGAAGAAAAGGGAAAGGAAATGATATTGGCAATGAGATGCAGATAAGACAGTCAGGAGGAATAAAGAGCAGGGGGTAAAGGAGCCTAAGCTATGGATTAATTACTAAGGGAAGAAGTGAAAGGGAGAGACAATTAAACACAAAGGGAAAAAAATCCTCAGAGATAAACAGTGCTGTCATTGACTGGTGGTTTATGTGGTGAAGCACACTGTGCTACAGCTGGACAAGAGTTTAATAGTATGGCTTCTCTTCATGTGATCATATTTCATATCAAGATATCATGACTCACAGCTGCAAGTTAAATTCCTGAAAATCTGTCACAGTTTGTTATTAAAATATATAGTGCTGTCCAAATATTTGGACTCATTCTATATTGATGCTTTTTAATTGAAATTGCATTGCCAATTGTAATTTGTTGCCACAGTGCTCCTTGAAAAAAGGAAGAAGAAATAAACTTTTGACAAGAGAGAAATGGCAAGTTTAACAATTTCTCTCTCCTTACATCATAGGAAGAAAGGCATGGGTGGCACTGCATTTGTATCATATGGTGATTGCCACGACAGTACAAAATGAAAATATACTGACTATTGAAAACATCTGGATGACTTAGAAAAACACAAAGAACAGACAGAAACTCCCCCGCTCTGCCCCTTTCTCTCTTTTCTCTGCAGGATTTGGACATGCCTTGTCATTCCCAGCCACTGGAAAACACGTAATGTCCCATCTTTAGTCAGACACTTTTTCTTTCTGCTAGCTTTTGCCTCTACTTGTATATTTTAAGGCCTCTGCTGTTTGCAGTGGAGCAAGAATAAAGTGCTATCTATAGCTCGGCTCTTGCCATCGGCCAGAATGAAATATGGATGCGTCTCCCCATGCTGCGCCAGCTGAACATTGCAGGCCAAGCTCTGACCTCCAACTGCTCCAGACAGGCTGATGCTCCAGACTGACAATCACAAAGAAGCTCAGGTCATGATATTTAAGAACAAAATACAACATATAAGAATATTTTGAATAAATGTATCTGTTGTGACAGTGTGAAAGACTGTGTGACTCAAAAATGTATGGCTGAATCATTCTTTGTCTAAATTTTTAATAAGTAACATTGCCACAGTGACGCATGGCCTTTTCTTGGCTGAAAACTCATGGAAACCCCTACTGTAAAGCCTGTAAGCAATATTCTGCTCAAGATGATTAAGAAGGCAGATCAGTAGCTGGAGGCGGTAAGTAAATAGTGATAGCAACGGTCAAACAAAAGATTTCTTTATTATTTCGGCTTGACTCCAATCAAAGTGGAAGACATTATGTACTAGACATGATCTCTTCAATCAGATATCTTAAATCTGTGTGTGGGTTAAGTGGTCCAGGGCAATCTTAAACGGTTCTGGGAGCCATGTTTATATGCATATTAAAATGCATTCAGAGACACTTTCCCCACACTCATGCATACCTTTGCATAACTTTTCTTCCTGAGCAACAGCAAGGCAGATAGAACCCTTCCCTCGATGCGTTATTGACAGTGTTTCAGGTCTCATCTTAGAAATGAAGCCAGAAAGATATATCTTAATTAGCTGTTTGGAAATCAAATTAACTCTACAACCTGTCAAATGGTGAGAACTTATAAAATTAAGCCTGGGTGTCATAATGCCAAACATTTTTACTGGTTGTTGATGGTCTGGCATGTAGAGTTGGCAAGGAACCTCCCACACCTTCTGCTTGACCCAGTCAGGCCCAGTCATTTTTTTTTCTCATTTTCTTGTATCAGTCACTGTGCTGAGCCTTGTGACTGAAGAGTCACACCACCTGCTTTGCTTGGGCCAGGATTGCAGCAGGTCTTCTTGAGCCATGGCAGTGGTTTTCATGAGTTCTGTATCCATGATCAGCAGCAAGATTGTTTTCATACTCTTTGGTGAGTCATAACACCCGCATAACACCTCTCAAATGGTAAAAATCCAGCTGAGCTCTGGGGAACCCTCTCAGTATGCAACTAGATAATATGGCATGGCATTTCTTTCCAGTTTTCAGCAAATTTGTTCAGTGTTTTATTGGAGAGCTGTACCAGTCTATTAATCTCTGAGCAGTGGTTCTCTCTTTCAATTCATTGGAGCTTTGAAGAGTGCACAACTCATAAAAATGGGGTTCTGGTCCGTAAGGATATTTTTTTCTATACCTGACTGAAAACACTGAGAATGACTGCAAACAATTGCTTAGGTGGTGCCTTTCTCAGAGGGTAGGCTTCCACAAAATTGGTAGCGTAGACATTTAGGTCAAAACACTGTACTATAATTTCCAAATGCACCTTCTCAAAATTATTTTGGATGAGTCTGTCTTTTGATATAAATAGTTTTGCAATTGTACAGTATCTTAATAACTTAATAATGTTGGGTATCTAAAAGTGGTATATATTCTCTTCTGTTGTTTCTGGCATTTGTAGATTGTAGATTTCATGATTGTTCAACATTACTCAAACAGTCCAAACTGACTTATGTCAGCAATCGAAGTAGATTATTACACATAATGATGCTAAGAGGAAGCATTTACATTGTGTGGATAAAACAATTTGGCCTATTAATTAACAATGGGGTATTCCATTGTATCTGGGCAATGGAATACCCATTGTATCTGGGCTGAAGAAGATGAGCCATTACTACAGACCGTATCTGGGCTGAAGAAGATGAGCCATTACTACAGACCGCAGACAGGGTGTTTTGTGAGGTTAGAATGAAACAGATTACCATGCAGTTGACATGGTGCCAACATGATTACTTTTTAGCAATAGTAGGAGTGTTTGTTTTATCAATCTGCCTTTTGAAACACTGTGCTTCAGACCAACAAGAAGTATGAAGTAGTTGCCAGCATCTGCTACCAGGAAAAGGTTTCTCACAATGAGAAGCAAAGTATTGATTCATATGTAATAAGGATGTAGGATTAAAATGTTTTACTTTTTTGTTGTGGGGTCAATCCCCCCTTTCTGTTTGAATATGACATTGTATTTCACATTTTAAAATGTATTCTTTACATGTGATATTGTGATTAACTTGGGATACATTTGCTGCCTTATTGTGATTTTCTTTTTACAATTATTTATAGTACTTTTATACATTTTTATACAGTGATTATACAAGGAGATGCTGATTAATGTCTTCATGTTAAAACTATGTTTTACTTTTGACAGGTATCAAAGACAACATATTAAGAATTATTTCCAGGTCTTGCCACAGTTTTACTGGGAAATTCCAGCACACGTAGGAGCGGAAATGAAGCAGAAAAGACATTATGCAAATATAATTACGATAGGATGCCAATTTATCACACACCGAGATAATTCATCACACCCAGAAACAATCCAGTTAATTTAATACGCTGCAAGCAACAGTGCTTTTCCTACAATTTAATATTGACCAAAGGCAGGCCGAGGCGAACAGCTACAGTTCTGGATTCTCTCCTGAAGCACCCAAAAAATGGAAGTATGTGTATGGTGTCTTGGACAGAGGGCCATGTTTTACAGATAATTAAGGGCAATGTAAGGCATCAGTAAATTTAAACATGTAAAATTTAATTATCTTATATTCATGATGGCATAACCTGATCTGTTCATATCAACTGAAAATACAAATATTATTGTTCTCTTTTCCTTCCTTCTGATTAGGTATAATTGCAGAGTAACACTATAATGATTTATTTCATGCGTGAAGTTGTGGTGCCCATTTGCCTATTTTTATTAGATGTTTTATTGCCTTTTCTCCTTTAGCTGTTTTCCCTAAAGTAACTGTACTCAAACATTCAAAGACAGTGTCTCTGTGAACAGTTCAAGTATTATGTAAGTAGCATAATGAACTTTAATGAACTAAGAGTCTTTGAAAGACTGGGAGCACAGCAACATTGAGGGATATATTGACCATTACAGGTGGGTGAACAGCAGGAAACCACAATTCAAAACAGCCTCATAAAGATTGCTCATGAGTTGGCATGCAATCAACCCACATTTATTGATCTGGTGTGGCATTGGTGCATACAAACGCATTTCTACTGACATGTCTTTTTTTTCATGTCACGTGTGTCTGACAAAGTCCTCATGTTGGATCAAAATGCTGAACCAAGGGTTCATTTCTCAATGAGTTTCTGTACCTGAACTAGTTCTCCTTTCCACCACTTATTCTTGTCTTTTCTGCTGTAAATCATCTCATCAGCTGCTGTGCTGTGCAAAGAGGGGTTTGCTCATTTTGCGCTCCTTTGAAACTTCCTGACAAACATAATACACTGCAGATTGCAGAATCTAAGATTGATGAAACTGACACTGGCTGTTTTCACACCAGACTGGGCAAGAAAGACTAGAATGTTATGATAAACTGCTTTAAAAATGCCAATTGAGTTCACACTTACTGGATTTATTACCTTAGCTTATCTTAGAAAATGACTTTAACATACAGCATACATGCTTCATCTTGATCATGCAGTGATGTTTGTGCACACTCGTACATATGCTGAACATTTGTATTTTTAAATCATCTTATTCATCTTACTAAATTGCCCTTACACAACCAACACACAACCATAGATAGGGCAAAAGGAAGAATGGGAAGTCTTTATAATTAACTCACATCTATTTGTCATGGGGAAGGATGGCATGCCTGATTCAGCATTAATCAAAACATTACCCTGAGCTAGCATGAGTGTGCCGAGATGGCAGCCATTTCTCATCAATGATGTCACATTAGTGATATGAAGCTTGACACTGGATTATTACTCTCCAGTCTTGAGTTCAATTAGAGCTCAGTAAACACTTGATAAGCTTGTTAATGGCAGTGGTCATGTGGGTGATGAAACAATCCTTTTTTTTTCTTGGATGCTTAATTTCTCTTGTGAATAAACTTCCCATAATGAAAGATTTTAGGCACACATAGTAGAGATCATTACCATTGTAAATCTAAAATAGCCTCAATGCTTTGGCTAGGCTTTCCCCGCAGTTTTGACAGCAAGACTACATAGAGCTATATTCATCCCTGCCATGACCTTGTTCTTCCATAGGACATCTCAGATAAAAACAAATCAGGATTACCACCGACTGAATCACTGAATCATTGCTCTGGTTAAGTTGTTTTATATACAAAATTTAAGCAAAGTTATATTATTTGTTCCATGCCCTGTGCTTTAGTTATAGAAAAACTGGGGAAAGAAGAAACAAACAACATTCAGCTTCACTGTAGTTCTTGGAGTCAGGAGGGAAATGTGTGGTTTTTGTTCAGCTTGTTTGGAGTGCCTCTACAGGGGGGATGGAATTTTAAAAATTCCACTGTACTAGCTTAAGATCTTTGTCAAACATGTCTTTCTTTTGTCTATTTTAAAGCAACATTTTGTTACACGTTTACTTCCTCAAAGTAAAAATAAAAAAGTATCTTTTAGCAGATTCTCAGCGGGTTACATGTGGTGCCCAAGGCTTTGTCAGTGTCTATAATGAAAAATAAGTAATGGCATTCAGGATGGGTGGATTGCTTGATATTACTGGGAGGACCAGTTCAGAGGCCCTACCAACACATCTATAAACTGGTCACATAGTGCAGCCAGCACCCAATGAAAAGTTTGATGGAACTGATGCATGCTTTTACAGTTGACAGTAATGAACCACAATACTGTCTCTTTTCCTTTTTTTTATGAAAATAAGAAGACACTTGCTTGATGCTTGCTACTGACATTTTTACCAGATGTTCTTTTCTGTTTTCAGTGTTCTTCCTCTAAAAGGTCATGTAGTTAAAAGTCTAATTTTATCCATCCAATTTGTATAGCTCAACTAGGAGATCCTGGAGACTCTGGCACATATAAACCAAACTTAGTACAAATCTGACTCAACAATATGATTTTTTTAATGCCAACTCAGGGGCAACCAAAATTTGAAGAGTTGTTAAGGAGGTATTAAGGAAATAACCAACACAAACAAGAGAGAAATCTTTATCGGGTATTGCTGTGGTTGTGGCTGACAATACACTAAAATAGTACCAATATGGCCCCAATTTGTGTGAGTGTGTAAGCTAGAAGCTGCATTTTTTATCTGAAAATAGGAGCATGATCTCTGGTAAGTATTATAGGTATCTCAATTTGATATGATAAAGGCAAGGATACATTTCTCAAGGTCCAACAAGGATAGAAAGCAACTCATTTTTAAAATGCTTAATAGCTGCATGACAAAAGAAAATAAAGAACTACTGGCCCTCTTGACTCGTTTATTTAAAGTTGTTGCTACCTGAACTCTGCATAGTCTGTGTTCACTCTTTTCCGTTTTTGACATTGGACAAGTAATGCACCATCAACAAGTGAAGAAGTATCACATTCTATTAATCCTCTGTGTCCACAGTTTTACACCTAAGCTCACAACAGTTGAGATGTCCCTATTTTTCATTTTCTATACATGCGCAGATAATACTTGTATTTTAAAGTGTCCCAATACTGGTAATATATATAATAAAACTAATATAAATTTGATCACATTTGATGACATGCGTCCTCAATTCTCCAGCAATGATGAAACATGTTTTCAGGGTGCAGCTGAGATGCAACTGCCTCTCAATTCAGTTGCCATGCTTACATTTAAGATAGTTGATTCTACAAAAGTAGCTCTAAAAAAATTGAGCAAATAAATTAGATTATTACACACAATGATGCTAAGTGGAAGCATTTACATTGTTTGGAACAAAGAATTTGGCCTACTAATTAACAATGGGGTATTTCATTGTATCTGGATGGTAATTGGATCGGTTACTGATTTCTTTGTGTAATATCTGAATAATTGTTTGCTTGTTTGAAGAAGTATGGCACAGTGTTAGTTGAACAGGCCCATAAATGGTTATCAAAATGTACAGAATAACTGTATAAAGACCCCAAAACCTCTATGAAGAGCTGGCGAGAAGATGCAGGGTGCTGCTGTGCACTATAAACTGAGAAGGAGTATGTGTGATGATTGCAGTCTGATGGTGCTAACTGGTCCCAGAGTGCTGGGAGATTTCCAGCATATCACTAAGATTTTCCCTCACCTAATTTACACTGTCCATGCCGCCCAATACATTCCCAAAGCCTCGGGAATCTTGCTGAATAACAAAATTGACAGGCCTCATTTGTTTGGTTGTATGTGTAACAAAAGTCAAGGCCATGCACAACCCTGTGAGGCATTGCCATAATCCCTGGGGATAATACTATTGAGTTCAGTTGAATGGGGTTATCTGTCAGCAAAGACAGAAATATAAAGGATTGCTGGTATTTGGAGACTTTCGGGATGCCGAGCGAACAGGTGGGAAAGGAGTTAATCGCCCCTGTATTCAAATGTCGCCGCTTTGTGCAGAGTACAGATGGGGAGACAGAGACATCAAATTAAATGGTTTGTGTGCTATCTTTTGGAAAATGCCAGATTGATTATGAGACTGATAGAAAGATGTGTCAAAAACAGTATAAAAAAAGAGAACATAAATTAACCACTTTTATACAGACAAAGACTCCTGGTGTAATTCCCTGCATTGGACTTATTATTGCACACATCACAAAATCTGACCTCAAAAGACCCCTGAAAAGAACATAGCCAAGAAGGAATTTTGATTAAAATAATTAGATATCACACAGCAACACTATTCTATGCTGCTACCAACACTCTTTGCTTTGCAACACATTCTGCCCACTGAACGGGATTTCGGCAACGTGTTGCAGCTGTGGCTAGCACCCTTAGCATCACGGTTAGCTTCGATGCTATTAGCCTGTACACAGGACATAGGTTATTTGTATATAATAACGCTTCATAAATGTGTGGTGTATAAAGTGTTGGAATGAAACGTAACATTTATTTAAAAAGAAACAACACATGTACATTTTAATGTCCATGTTTGTTTATTGAGGTAGACTCAGTGTACTCAATGTGGATCACACGTATATTGCTTTTGGGTTTTTATCAGGGTTTGAAACATTGCATAGAATAATTTTACCATTTCTTCTACTTGCACATTTGGGATAAAAACCATTACCATAATCAACTTTACACGTGATGTCTGTCTAGATTAAGCTTTTTATGTGTCTAAAAATCAGTAAAAGGACATTTAGTGGTTAATTTCTTTATTGATTTGTTTGTTTGTGTTAGGTTTTGCTGTTTACAACCAGTTTGCTGGATCTTTTCTTTGGGCCATGTGGCCTTTCTGTTCTTTTGTAATAATAATAATTTGATTTGTTGATTAGCCCAAGAGACAGGCTTGTACAGTAAGAGACTTGACCCCTCTGCCCTCTGCCTCACTTCCCTTTCCCGCCATCTAATCCCCACATTCTGCATTTCCACTAGGGAATTGAGCAGAAATTAACCTCTATCCCTTCACCTGGTTGCATACTTTTCTGTTTCCTTTTTAAATAAGGGCTACTTGATTTAAAACTAGGGCTTTGGCTGCAATGGGTGCAATGGGTGTTTGCGGTAAAGAAAGGATGAAATATCAGGTCAGCAGACAAAGCATTAAAGGTCTGTAAACATATGTATGTCCTAAATATAATAGGAGATGGTCTCCTTTTTTTTGTTAGCTAAACCACTTACATTTTTGCAACTCGATATATTATTTACTTTTAAGGTCTGTGTAAATAAGGCACGTCATTGCATGGATTGTAGTGATTACTCGTGTTACTTTTCCCAGTGAATCTGTTCGCAAGGGTGGACAGTTTTTCTTATGGTTGAAATGCAGGTTTGATTTTCAACTATGGTCACATTATCAGTTACGGTTGAGGTCAGGAACTACACATGAGGCTATGTTAACTAGGGTTTGTTTAAAAATAAGATGAAACACATGTATCCTTATATTCAGTTTTATCCTCCATCCAAACAACTGGAAAACGTTTTAACACAATTAAACTTCAATCATATCTGGTTTTCTTTGTTGTTGAGCTGTAAGTAAAGACTTGAATTAGCATTACCCAAGACAAAGTTAAATGATGTTATCTTGAAGATATTATCAGTGATTTGTCCTTTTTTCAGCCTACTTTCAGTAAGTAATGTACACAGTCAGCTGCAACCAGCTTGTGTAAATATGGTTGATAAATGCTATGGGAGCAAGAGGGGCATTTCCACAAACTTCAGTCGTGCATAATTCAATATGACACGAAAAACCAGAGCTCCAACTCGGTCAGCATCCTTCAATTATTAAAGTCTGACTTTGCAGAGGAGCAGCCCGGGTTCAATGGGATATTATATCAACAAATGCTATACAGCCTGAGAATATAACATTTGGATGACTTGTTTGAAATTCCCTACAGGCTACAGCATACTATTTTGAAACGTCACTTCCAGCTTTGTCACCAATGGCAAGATAGAGTTTTCCCCCTCACTTGAAGTCAGAAGCCCCCTGACTATGTTTAGCAAGGGTCAACAGGCCGCCCACTGACATACCTCAGCATCTAATCCACCAGGCCGATAGCCCCTGTCACTTGACCTTTACACATTACATTCAATTACATTACACCACATTACATTGCACAGTGGATGGCTATGTTATCCAAGAAGGGGCAGTGGGTATGAAACAGGGTTGTTTCACTCACAGGATACTTGTCTTTACAAGTGTGAAGTGATGATGTGAGTCATACAAAGCTGCTTATTTTTGACAAAATGTAAGCAGTACATGCTGTGCTATCAAGAACATGGGTGGGCTGGCCGGAGCCAAAGTGAACTGTCCAGGCTGGTCCATCTGGGGAGCTGGCACTGAGAGCCTCCGCGGATGTACAAATCACGCTTGCGAAAACAGGACAACTACCGCTGAGCACAACAGATTTTCTACGACAGCAAGTGTATGCTGCTCACAGTTAAATGATAGAGACAAAACCAGCATCATGCAGATAATCATACAACTATCACATAATTGCTCTCCATTGTTTGCATAAAGTCATCATGTTTACTTCATACTAAAATATTTTTTAAGGGAAATGTATTTAGACAACCGACTTACCTCGTGTTTCAAAATTATGCTTAATCTCGTTATCCTTGCACATCATGTCTGTGTGTCCAATATTAACTCCATAGTCCTCCTGGACCTTCCCATCACTCAGCTTGGTGTGGAGCTGGTTGGGTGTGGAGTTAAGTGAGTGTCCACCAGGGTCCTCGTCATCACAGTCATAATCATCAAGAATGGGGGTCTCGCGGATGGGCATGCCAATGACAGAGCTTCCATGCTGGTGTGTGCCTCGAGAGCCCCTGTAGCTGTCACGGCCCTGGGGTCCGAGCAGAACGGAGGGAATGTAGTGGATCTCATGGGTGGCCTCGGTGCTCGCACTCTTCTGGGGTATACGGCGACGCTTGCACCATCGGTGGCGGGTATAAAGGACAAGGGTGAAGAGGAGAATTAGGAGGAGGAGGGCGATGAGGCCTCCCTGGATAAAAGCAAAAGATAGAAAGAGAAAGTGAGGGAAGCACACAAGGATGAGAACTCTGATGTTAATGTCAATATTTCACGTGGTACGCAATACCAAACACACAATAGAAAAAGGACTTTACCTCCAACAATAACAATTATTATTGCACTGCTCCAGTGCCAGTTAAATTAGGTTGAATGCCAATTAGCATCATTTGCCTGCTTTTAAAGAGGTCTGGCAATCAGCACTTTAATATGTGAGTTCTCAAAGCAACATGAGGCAGGGATAATTTAGTACCCAAACACGCACTGGTCAAATATACAACAAATTGTTTAATATGTAAAAGGGAAACAGTCTCATCATCATAAAGCAGGTGTGTTGACAGTTAAAAAGTTAATATTACTTAAAAAGTGAATAATGTTAATATTTTTTAACTCCTATTATTTATCTTTTACTTACTTCTGTTTGGGGATTATCATGCTGTAAGTATTAAAACTATACTTTCCATAATTTTGTGGCCTTGAGGGATGTAAACCGTAAACTTAAAATTGTCATGGATTCAGTGAGTTAGCTGTAGGCTACAACTTAAGCCCTAATTTACCAAATTAGCTATTAGCAAATGCTGTTTGCAATGTATACACTGATGTACAGATAACTATCACTGGATTACTTTGATACTGAAGAAAACTTGAAAGACAACGTGATGATACTCAGGCAAGTTCTGAAGTTATAAGGATTGATAATTTAAAAGTGAATTAATGGAAATGTATTCACAATTGAAATCGGAGATATAATTAAATTTCTTAGCAGATGATTTAGGTGCTTCAAAGTTATAGTCCTTTTATCATTAAATGTTTAGGTTATTTTTATCAAGCCCCTTCATAAGACAAAGGAAGCTGGTGAGGCTCATTAGTATTTCTGTACTTTTTTTGGACAAGACAGAAAAAAAATGAAACACCCCTGTAGCAATGATGACATTAGCAAGTAATTAGAAGGTAGGACGGATACAAACACACATTAATTCATGTACACTTGCATACAAACACACTCACACACAATGAAATTGCTGTACAGCACATTACATTATTTTTGTGCTCAAAATCAGCACTTTGTTAGCACAATGTGCACTTTCTGTAGTCAGAATTACAGTTGGCACCTACATGCATTCACATACATAAATGGACATGTACAGGAGATAGAAAATATACCAGAGTTGAATAAGCACTTCTCAACAAGATTCACAAACAAAGAATTTACTTTGGATTGCATTTTATTGTGCAAGTGTCCATGTTATTGTGCCTATTCCCTGTAGCCTCTCTAGCACATGGACACAGAAGTCAGGCAGAAATGATTTCCTTGTAGCAGTGCTGCAACTGGACTCCTATCTCTCGAGTGTCACACACACCGATGCACCAGGGTTGTTAGGCTGTTTTGCCCTCTCTTTCTTCCCCAAGCCCTTACTATGGTCCTGTAAATTCACCAAGGAGCATCAGATTTCTTCATGGTTCATTGAATATCTCACCATCACAGAAACATCAAACACCCTGCCATACATGCTGTGGCTGGATGATAAAGTAAATCCATATGCACAGGAAGAATGGTTGAAAGAAAGGGAGGGCATGACTTATTCTTTGAGTTTTCCACAATGACATCCAATAGTTGAGACGTAGTATTTGTTTCAGCAAGACATGTCAACCAAAAGGTGATATATCCGTAATGTCAGACAGAAAATGCAGCGGCAGCAATTTTGCAAGCACACATTTAAAAATGTGGGGATATTCACAAAATGACACACGTGCACACACGTATGCATATGTGCATACACTTCAGCCCCAGAAGCATGAACACACACACACACACACACACACACACACACACACAGACAGACAAACTAAATCACGACAGAATAATAAATAAAATCCACAAGGGGTCATTCATCACAACATTTAAAATTCCATCTTCATGGGGAAAAACAAACCCCTTTGAAATTATAACTCATGCACTGCTGGGTGTCCATAAATCAAACTATGCTGAGAGGAGAGAAGGCACAGAGAGGACTAGTACAACGGACAAACGTGTTCATTAATCTCCAGTAGGATGGCAGCTTTGCAGAAATGCAGTCCCGCAAACTCCCCTTAGCCTGCACTTCTACATTAATTCCTCTTGAAGAATGGCAAAACATGTGAAAGCTTATGTTTTATTTTAGCAGAAGAGTGATAATGGAGTGACACTGTGTGGCTTTGCAGCACCACTGAAATATGGTGATGTAAAATTGCAATGAAAAGGTTAAAATCTCTTAAACAACAAGTTTAAAACAATCTTCCTTTTGGCAGCCTAAAACATAAGGCAGAAATATTTCCTAGCACTTGGTGATGTCTTTATTAATCTCTGTTACACTGCTGTAATACGTTGATTGTCACTGGAAAGTAAAGAAAGAATTGTCCATTTGTCATGGAAATTTAATGTAATTGCACATTTTACACTTACTCCATGCACTAGTAGGACACTTTGACATTTAAAACCTTAATTAGCCTTCGTACATTTAAATTTCAGTAGAGCAGACAGTACGCAAGTACTGTTACAGTTCAGACAGTCTAAAAGCTTTGCAAAGTGCAAGCACCCCTACTAAAAAGGTGTACCACGTCATCTTTTTTCTTTTCATATCTCTGTTAATTTGAGTCTTTCTGTCACATCAGTGCCCTTAAGATTCTCTCAAATTTCCTTTCCTGTATCATCTCACAATGTTTTCCTCTGCACTTCCCACCATTCTCACTTTTTGTTCTCTCCCCTTCTCAATTACTGTGTGTCTCTCACTATCCATTCCCCTTCATGTTTGATCACATCTGTCTTCCACTCTTCAGTACAACAGCCATATACATTCACAGTGGCAGATGTAGCTATGAGGGAAAATGGGTTTTCTGTTTGTCTTCAGACCCTACAAATCCCTGCTGCTAAAGTCCTAAGTGACTTCACGGGGAGGAGAGTGGCTAGAAGCCCCATAATTCCACTCTTTTCTGTAGCATACGTTTACTTCAGTCTGTGATTATGTTCACTACTTTGCATTCCTTTTTTCAAATAATGCTCCCATTTCCCTTCTGAAACACCTTGCTCACCACCCCCTTCTTTCTGCACCCTACTCTTATTAGCCTTCTCTTGTAAATTTCTTGTGTTTTTTCTGGTGTGCCTGCATTTTTACCTTTCATTTCATACCCTCCATTGCCCCTTTTCCTCTTTACTGTGGATCATGTTGCCTCTTTCCTTTCATCATTCCCTGCCAGGCTCACTGGCAACCATTTCATCCCTTCTCACTTTTTATCCATATTCTTTTACACAATGAATGTAGAATTTGGCTACAAACACCAGCAATGAATTATTCATTGCTTTTGCTAACCTTTATTCAACAGACATAATACCAGCAAAATCCTGAGATTAAACTATTACCCCAGTTTAGCCATGACAGTCATCTTAAAACTACAGAAGGAAAAGGACAGCAGAAGGTTTGTACTTTTTTGTTGGTGTATATAATAAACGATCAGTGATAGAACGGTACGGCTTGAATGTACAACATCAGAATGGATCTGAAAGTGGTGGGGAAAGCTATGAAAGTCTGAGTTATAAGGGGGAAAAAAGGATTCACAATTTAAAAAAATATTAAATCATGCTGCTGCTGGGGCATTTTTACTGTACTACTTTACATTATTCTAGTGTTTACTGTATTTCATAAAACCCTGGGTGAGAAATCAATACCATACATTAGCAAATACAAGCATAATACATTCCAAGTAATTTTGTTTTATCCCACATTCAAAACATATTAGACTAAAATATCCACTACTATGTGAAAGTGATGAACAGGATTTGTTCAGATGGCTGGTTTAAATGTAATGTAATTAACACACCATTAAGAAGTTAACATTTCTGTTTCCTGGCTGTTTTAGAGACAAACATCTTATTTGTTTAAATAAAATCTTTTGGTTTCAAGAGTTACTTAAATCAAATTTGTTAGATGTGATTGGATCACTGAAAAGTGGGTGTGGTTTAGTGAATACAGCATGATATGAAGCTGTACCGTTCACCTCCATCCACACCTCCCTCATCAGCGTTGTTAGATCATGGGGATAAGGGTAACTAGATGAATACAATCTCAACCATATTCTTTGGAATCTAAATCCAAACACACACATATTAAGAAAATGCTCAACTAGCTACCTACAAGCTAACAGTCAAGAGCGATTTTATATGATGGGTGGGGTTCTGAGTTCAAGAAAGGTAATCAGAAATATTTTTACATCTTATTGGAAGAAAAAAAGAGAGAGCCTATAGCCTATACCAAGAAATGAAAATGAATGTTGTGAGGAGGAATTAAACTGGAAAATGTATTTGTTTATATGTTTAAAATGACTAACAGAAATGCAAAAACATTTGAGACTGAACGTTATCATATGGTCAACTCACCAGCATGCAAGGCAAATAAACAGCAGCCTCAACATTTCATAGGCACAGTAGAGAAAACCGTTGCGTTACAGAGCAGCATTTAATATTCGGGGTCATAATGAGCACATACAGTACTATACTTGCTTTGTGACAGTTTACATGGGCACTTGAGAATAGCAACACCATACATGATAATAGTCAATCTCACTACTTTAAGCAGAGTCAAGAGGTTAAAAAAAACCAAAGCAAAACCTCATTAAACTTGATCATTAAACTTGATTGAAGTGAATGTGAATTAAAGACATTAAATAACTGCATAATTGCCCCCAGCGAATGTTAATAAAAGAAGTAGCAACATGCAAGGTTGGTGTTTTGTTACACAATTCTTTTCGATACATAAACTCATTTCTTTACCATTTCAGCTGTCATACTGTTTAAGAGTCATAATAGAACCTTAGGTTTGAATTTATATAAACTTAGATTATTAGCATAAGCTATTTCCAATGCAATTTCCTGTTCATATTAAACTTATATTTTCTTTAATTAGATTTTGAACATTTACTTTGGCAACTTGCAATCTTGCAAAGATGTAGCAACATCTTGGGTATGTTTTGTTTTCTTCTGTGATGTATTCTGCTGATCTAATCTCTGCAATGTGACTCTGATTCTGATGCCATTTCTTCTGTTGAGGACATAAATAGCACTGTCACTACAGATCTCTGAGACGTGTCACCTCTCTTTGGCCCATTCATGGGAGAATGGAGCCTACACTAAATGATGTCTAGGTAGATGCTTTGTGAGTAAGTAAGTGAGCCGCATGATGTCAACAAAAGCAAAATTAATTGTAAATATCAGCATTATGCATAAAAAAAATATGTGATAACTGCAAAATCATGTATTCTGGTATGTTTTCAGTTAATCTACCAAATAAGAGGGAATCAAAAGTTATTTTTTCCTCAACTGCACATAACTACTTGATGTGATGAAGCATAACACTCGGTAATTAGTCTTTTCACTACAAATTATCCAGGATAAATAATATGTAAAAATAATGTAATAATCTAAAATTGTGCGAAGCAATTGTGTTTATATTGCTGAAACAGAATGAGTGGCAACACAAATTGCATACACTTAACTGACAAATGCATCACTCAATCAAAACATCAAACCACATCAAACTCTGTAACAGCAAGGAAGTTTGGTGATCAATTATATTGATCGGCTCTTTACTCTTGGTTCAAAAGCTCCTGTGGATTATCAAAATGCAGAAAAACTGGATTGTTACATGTACTTTGGCACAAGTACAACTCCCTTATGATCCCAATACGCTTCTTTATGCAGAAAAGCAACATGACACAGAGGCAACACATCCAACACATGCTCTGTGGTTTAGCCACCATCTGTGCACAGAGTAGGCCGTGGATCATTGAACCCTAGCAACTGTCCACCTCCTGCTCCAGGAAAGACTGGAATACAGCAATCTTTAGTGTATTCTTTAGAGCAATGCCACTGTGAAACAGTCATATGCTGAATTCAGACAGGCAAACAGAAAGAAAAGCAGCAGATGACGTGCCTAGAAGCACTGGGTACTCTAGCACAGCCAAATGCAAACAAGCACAGGTGTACACACAGTCATACACATGGGCTGCCTTCGCATACAAACAAGCACACCTTTAATGGCCTGTTTCTGTGTAGATGCCACTGTGTGTCAGGCAAAGACCTTCAAGAAAGAACAACATCCTTTAACCTTCTATGCAATTTTTTTTTCCTGTCACCATCTTTTATTTGTAAACCTCCCCCTCTTCCTTACGTACCCTCTCAGAGATGTATTTTCCCATCCCTCTCTCCCAGCAGGACGTTAAAGTGGCAAGTGCCCTAGCATCTGCTCTCCATTCTCTCTGTCCAACTTGAAGTCACAGCGGGATTGACAGGACTTGGCTCTCTGGTCAATATTTCCACTCAGCTAATTCACCTTGGAGAAACCGTGCC
The DNA here is from genome assembly GCA_036023655.1 of Nannoperca australis. NCBI lineage: Eukaryota > Metazoa > Chordata > Actinopteri > Centrarchiformes > Percichthyidae > Nannoperca > Nannoperca australis. The sequence continues at coordinate 25,510 of JAVQJD010061013.1, read as the reverse complement.
TTTCCATTACCTGGGCACATGGAGAAACAGCTACTGGTCTCAGACACAGATAATACAGAGAACGTGTAACCAGACTGACATAGCTTTATATGATGTGTTTTTTAAGACTGTGGAATGGAAGATTTGTTAATGCTGATTTAATCTGTTTTAATTATTTTTATTAAAACAGGTTCAGCTGCCTGTCTCATTCATTCATTCAATGAAGGTATCTATGTATAACAATATCTACAAACACACTAAACCAGGATCATTTGTTACCCTCTCTCCAATACTGCTAAGTGTGTAGGTTGCGTTGTATCAACACTGTGTGCTCTTGTTAATACAGGGTTTGTTTGATTATTGATAAATGTGATATAGAAAGAGATGTGTTTTCAGAAGGTCAATTATATGTTATATTTCAGTAGCTAAAGTAAAGTTTTTTTATGGAAGTGCAATAATCTATTCGGGAGAAACTCAAAATAATTTAAAAAGTCCACAGCTCTGGCTATGTAAATCACTAGAGAAATTACACTGACCAAAAGCCCGTACCTAATCATAAAATCTGATTACACTGTGATTGAAAACTGAATGAAAATCTCCCACAGCTTAACTGGAAAGCACCAGGTCGACCTTTCCATTTTGTCCCTCTCGCCATGGGAACTAATACGTTTCCATCATCCACTCCCCATCCCTTTTTCCATTGCCTTGATTCCTATCCCTTCATTACTCCGCCTCTCTATCCTCCCCTTTTACATGCCACGGTGCTCTACGCCACACAGGGAAAAGATTTGAAGGCAGATAATGCTGTCTTGAGCCCTGGCCTTATGAATTATAACGGCGAACTAGGGATGATTTGCTAGTGTGGTGCTCCAGCCCACCCAATACCTCTCTCCCAGGCTTTTTCTAGCTTTAGCCCATGCCCTTACACCCACCATTTTCTTCTCTCAGCCAGTCTAACAATAAGTCTGTTTCAGGCTCTCCAAGCTCGGGGCTTATACAGAAGGATGAAGTCTGCATCCACACCATAGATTACAGAGACAAATTAAATCTAAGTTCTGCAAGGGGAGTTCTTTATACATATGCAACAGAACTAGAGTCTGTTTTTTAAGATACTTTTGTTAATGTATGTGTTAATATATTGATAGCATTTTGCCTATTTGTTTTAGTAATATTAATCTCCATTAAAAAATGATATCCACCAGCATAGGGTCTTCAAATATATACTTATTATTGAAATGTTTACTATTATACACTACAGAGCATGGATACAAATTACATTGTTTTTTTTTCCATAATAGAGGAAATGGTACTTCTGCATTATGTATAACCCAGCTATGGGTGGTATGGCTGATAAAGAAAAATCTGTATTTACTAAAATCTACAGGGGCATTTGGTTAAACATTTTCTATTATACCACCCAGTGGGCATTTCAAAGTCATACATACATTTGTTTTGGCCTTCCCAATGAATGAATTATATAATATAATTATTATTATAATGAGTTATCTTTGTTTTTAGGTCTCTCAGTCTGTTTGTTTTCCACATGCATATGAGTCAAGGTAAATTAGGCATTTCAAAAGTTTTTGATTCATAAATGAATGCCTCTGAGTATGTTTTGGACATTACAATTACAGAGCAGATTATATGGAATAATAATAATGGAGTTTTATTTGATGTAATTACATGTCATGCTAAGCAGAAATTAAGATCTAAATAATAAAAATAGACAACTCAATAAATCCAAATGTTACTCATGAAGTCATCCTTTGAGGAAAAGCATTTTGCATTTCAAAATAACATGCGTGTTGAAAAAAGAAAGGGTCTGCATTTAGATAATGGCTAGCATTTGTGTTTTCCCCAGCATTGTAATGGAGCCTGGGTATATTTCTTAGTATAATGACATCTCATGATGCTCACTGTTTGCATGGTAACCAAATATAATTGCCTGATGACCATGCACCGCTGCTTGCTCATTACTGTGGCAAATTAGTACTGCTGGAAAAGAAGAGACTGCAGTGCCCCCAGATTCTAACAGCACCCCACCCACCCCACCCCCCATAGTGCATTACAGCTCTTTCATTTGCTTTTAGAAAAGATAAATGATATCATCCCATTGTGGCAGTGTAAGCCAACTGTAAGCACACGTGACTCTGTGACATTTCAGAGAAAGAAATGTGATTAGTAACGTGATGCCAATATTTGCAGTGGTGTCACAAGGGGCCAATACAGGCTTGCTACAGCTGTTGATAACAAGGCAGTGAGAGGGCCTGGACAATAAGGCCCTTGGGGTGACTTTGATTGAGAAAAAGAAAGGTCTGAGGAGTGAAAGGGGCGAGGAGTCTATTTTTGCTTTTGTAGAGATGCAGGCATCAGAGTGCTGACAATAGTGCATACTGGTAAAGAGCAGCATGTGGGAAAATAATGGTGGACACACATACACCGTCATTTTGTTTACCAATGCTTGGAGGGCTTTATTAAAAAACATTTTCAACACATACAAGGATTACTCAGATTGCTCTTTTTGCTATGCCGTCAGGAGCAATTGTGTGGTATTCAACAGAAAACAAAATAAACATAAGACTAAAACTGTGAAATGAATGGCTTTGCTCTCTGCTAGAGAAAGAAATATCCCTGACTTGAAAGCTGGCAGGTGCAATGGAGCAATGTGTGATTATAGGTGTTTTTATGTGTTGGTGTGTGCTTGTGCCCGTGTACCTCCATCAGAGGCAGCTGGGGCCTCAGCCCTTGTTATATTCCCTGTCGTTTAGCTTGAAGTGAGGCCTTTATTTGTATGTATCTGCAGCTGTCGGCTGTGTTACCACAACAGCTTGTGAGAGTAGACCTGTCAGCGAGCGCCAGCAGCTGAAGAGGAAGGTAGTCTTTGTCCATTCGTGCCAGATGCAATCAAAAACTCACTTTCACCCTCACTCCTGTCTCCCCCTTTAAACCCCCTCCCCAATCCCTGGTCTCTCCCATGCTTCCCGTATCACAGCAATGTCTTGTCACTTCACTGGCAGCTCCACATCCCATATTTCATGTTATATACAACATGGAGTGTTCCTATTGACACTTGCTTTCACCTGGACACATGGCCTGGGGTTAAAACGTAAGACTTTGTAGGGAACACGTCAGTTTGTCTTTCTATCAGGCTTGGTAGGAAGGGAAAAGAAAGAGAAAAACACAGTCTTGTGGTGAAAACCTTTAATGGCTTCAGATTGCTTTGAAAATGCTAACAGATAACACAAGTCTGAATAACACTTCCAAGCCCAATTCAAATAGCACAGCTGTTCCCAATTGGTGCTTGAGTCATTAATGGCTGCTAGCAAAACACATCTGCTATCATTAGCACTAAGGGGAGGGAAAACAAGCAATTCAAATATACATTAATGGGAAATTTCCCCAAGACTTTAATCACTGTGTTTCAACGGGCCAATAAAAGAACAGCAAGAATTGGGGTGAATCAATAGTGAGATATAGAAGCAGATGAGGAGATGAGGAAAGAAACTGCATGCCTTCAAGCTTAAGGTAGTTAGTATGGCAGAGCTTGGTGGTGTTATCTTTAGAGTTCATAGAGGTTAATTAGATATGGAGTTGGGATGGTCTAATTCCTCGAATTAAACATCTCTGAAAGGATGCATCAACACATCAAGAAGCATCTCAGCTGAAAATGTAATGTTTACCTGAAAAAGGCATTTATGGTTTCAACTTGGTATTGCTGCATGCCAGGGAATGTCTCAGAGAAGTCCAAACAAACAGTATGTGAAAATAGAAATGTGGGAATGAATACTACAAAATATATGATGTTGAATACCGTGACAGGAAGATCTAAATAACTATGGTGCTTGTTCCCACTCTAGATCTATACCAATAGTTGAGCTGTGAACATACATATGTATGTGCTTCAAAGTAAAATAACCAATAACATAATGTAAAATAACACATTTTCTAAGAGAACTTATCACACTGACAATCCCAAATGGTTGGAATTTAAATATGCAGTAGACAAATATGAAGTCATGTCAGGTTGGGATAATTTCAGGTCAACATTAGACTAATTGTATGTGTTTAAATGTGAGATATTTTCTGTCAATTGCAGGGAATTTGCTGTTTTCAAATGTCTTTAAAGTTCCTAGTGGCTGTAATTAGATATTTCTAAAGAGACCACATTACTACAGTTTCCATGAATGGTTCATTTTAATTTTCCCTGAACAATACATTGATGAAGCAGGCTTTAATTAATGGAAATCCAGTCTACCCACCCTCCACACACACACACACACACACACACACACAAACACACAGATTGTTGTAAGCCATTTCATGGACAGTATGCCATGTTTTTTTTAAAAGGGATTATGTAAAATTCTTAAACAAGATAGTTATTACCATTTTACAGTTTGTATAACCTCTCTGCAATTATGTACATGTGCACATCAGCTCTTTAGAATCACAATATGCAATCATATCAATCAAGCACACATACATGCAGTTATTGCATGCACACAAATATTCAATAATCTTTCCCCTTCAGCACCAGACTTTTCTTTTGTTCCCCGAACTCCTGGTCTCCATCGGTAACTGTTACCCAGGCAACAGAACAGACAGAGAGAAGGTGAGTGAATGGGCAGAAGAAAACGGGGGAAAAAAATCAAAGATGGTGGATGCAGCCACTTCTACCTGAGTTTTGTCTCTATTAATAGTATCCTCCCTCTTTTACTTGCACAGCAACTGGAAGTCTGACGATAACTCATTTGCTTTGGTCATGACACTTGCCCAGCCAAACAAGTGCTCTATTACAATGCTTTGTGTTTTCAAGCATGCACGTGCTGTGTGTGTGAAAGAGGGGCAGCCAGATGTGTACGTGGTGTGGATAAGTATGTCTGTATATGTTTGTCGCAGGGAATGTTCTCTGAATAGATATTTACAAGGATAATTGTTAAGAAAATTATATCCAGCATCACAGTACAGTTAGAGTTAGAGTAAAATTTATTAGTTTATTTTATGCAGATGTACATGTAGGGCAAGTTACATCTTCTCACATGCAACTCAAAAACTCCCACATGCACTCACACCCAGCATTATATTGTTCATTCTGAATGTTTAAGCTGGCTGTGAATCGTATTATATCCTGTTTCTAACCAGTGAATTTAATCTATGTACAGTTCAACCAAAGAAGGTCCTGAGTTCAAATCCAAATAAATAAATCAAAAATTCTACACAAAGCTTGACACCACAACCAGAAGAAAACCCAAAGCTCTATCTATCTAGCTCTACTATCAACAACATTTGTATCACTGGATGTGAGTTGAGCAAAGTGGAATGTCCTATAGCTAAAATGTGCAATGTTATAACAAACAAGGATCATCAATTTTAAGATATATTGTATACCGTATTCTAAAAAGGCATGTCCAAAAAAATGCATATTGTATGGTGTATTTACTAAAGATTCAAAGACCAAAAAAACCAATCCTTTCTCTGCTACACTCACCTCACAAACAAAGGCCTTGACCTAAGCAACCATGACAGTGGCACAGTCCTTGAAGCAGCACCACAACACCTGACCATGTGTTTAGTGCCCTGCTAAAATCTGGTAACAGAGCAGCTATGAACAAGAACATGTGGGAACAATGCCAGGAAGCTTCCGTGAAGAGCTGCTTGTAGAATTCTCTCCCCAATGGATACAAGTAAGAGACAGAGCCATGGCCAAGCAGAACAAAATGAAGAACACCTTGACCTGCTGTATTCACATGGGTGTCACTCACTGTAGAAGATTATAGTGAATAGTGGTCTGTAACAAGGCTCCTGGCCTCCTTATGGACTAATTAAAGGAAATTAGACTTTTTACAGCCCCAAGTGTACTACTGGCCTCATATCCATGCCACGAGTGAGGGCATAGACCATGCAAAGACCAATGTAAAAACATGTACAAGTATAGTTGCATAAAAAATTTAATTCATATACAATGTGTCTGCTTTGATGGGAAGGCTGCAGACATTTATAGTAATAACTCACAGCTTACTACAGATCATGAAACACCATGTTTCTTGCTTCCTAATTACATTAACAGTATCATCCCCAACACTATGTCACAGCACTAATGGCTGTTGTTACAAACAATTAGCAAAGTAGCGAGGCATGTCATTCATTGAATTGATGGACAAGTGGGGAAGGTGTAGACTAACGTGTTTGACTGATAAGAAAACACTTCTCAGTCTCTTTCATCATCTGACAGGTCAAGAGTTTCAGTAGGAGAGACTAAAGCCTTAAACATGCTCCATCTGCACATACAGTGCTATATGGATATACATCCATATAGCACTGTATTTGCAGATATATACGTTACATATATTAACGTGTACACCTTTATATCCACATACACATGTTGTTATTGGGGGTAGTAGGGTGCTGAGTCAAATGAACAAAGATAAATTGTAAAGGAAACCCTGACATAGGAAATAAATAATATATGTCAAACATAAGCCATCTGTGCTCTCTTGACATTTTATTCTTTTTTCTATTCTTTTTTGTTCTAGATGCAAGGTGAGTTTCAATTGTATCCCAATGCTACCCTTTAGAGCCTTTACAGGGACATGCAAGGTAAAATAGTTCCATGTGAGAGGACACATAGTCTTTCAAAAAGACCCCTTTGACTTCTAGCAAGAACCAAAAGGAACTATGCCCGGAATAGGGACTCCAAAGCGTAGGCATATTTAGAGAGTCCCAGTGGATGAGAGGGTCACCCCAATGTGACTGCATGTTGCAGAAAGGGGAGAACACTAAGCTGCTTTTATATGAGCACCTAATAGCAGGTTGAGGTACTTTGCTGTACTGGAGAAGCTGCTAGACAAGGATCCTTCTTACAAATCTATTGTGGTATTATACCCCAAAACTCCAATAAGGAGAGGTGTTCCAGAGGGTTGTAAGACTATAGTTGGTGCAGAGAAAGTTTATGTGTGGAATGAGTTTATATAGGTTCACTTTCAGAAGACCTCAATTGTCAGACAGGGTATGGAGAACACTAGGGAAAACCCCTTAAACTAAAAAATAATCCCTCTAGACACAAGGCGAGAGATTCATCAATGGAGGGAGCTCAAGGATGTTTCCCTTGTCAACATTCACTGGGTCTGTAGGAGAGCTTGAGGGTAAAGCTGAAGGCCCTGGATATTGTTAGAATATCACAGATTAAAATGTCTCTTCAGTGTAGTGTGAACTTGGGAACAGTGCTGTGCACATGTCTTGGCAGACAGCAGCTACAGCCTAGCCAGAGATGATTGTGACAGCGACATGTCTGCCAGGCTATGATGCCATATTGGTTAAATGCCAATATGCCCAATCTTCTCAGTCCAATACTTGCAACTAATACATTATTCGCAGGTCTTTCACTGACTGCGGAGAGTAAACACTTGGTCATTGTCTGAATGGATTAGCTAGGCAGTGTCACAATGACTTGTCGTTAGCTAAGTGAAGTATGTTAGGCCACTGCTGGCAGCCATGGAGGAGGTGACTTGCGTTCAGTCATTATTCAAGGAAAAAGTCAGTTACAGTCATGAAAGCTGAAATTGAATGAACAAAACTGAATTTGAGTGAGTAGAAGTCAATAAAAATTTTTAAGTAAATGAAGCTTTGAATTAATTTAACAATACATTCCAGCTGGACCCCATAACATACTCTTGCAGCAGTCACTATGATTGATGGTCAATCTCTCCTTAAACTTCCTAAACTTTGGACAAGTCACATTGTGAGTCCTAAAGATACCAGTGATGTGGAAACAGATGGCCCAATTATTTTTTACTGATAGCATACTGATGCATCATGGTTTGTAACAGAATGCTGTTTTATTTTCAAGCGCAAACACTGTTGATGCAACTGAAAAGCAGCATTTTATCAGACAGGCTCCCTTGCTTTGGTACATCCTAGCTACTGCAATTTGACATTTTTTGTGTCAGGTGATGGCATGTCTATCTCTATGGACTTCTAGTTGTCACAGTGGACAAGAAGAAACTTTCTGTGGAGTTAAATAAAAATTCAGACATCTATGTCACAACATTCATGGTTTTGTAAAGATAATATAAATTAAAAAAAGACTCCAGAAATCAGGAACAGGAATCCATGTTTTACTTTTAGACATGCCGTAGCACGACCGATGTGTGCTAGGGGCATCAAATCAAGTGTCCTTTGACATTTTGCTGTGGCAATGTGTTTTAGACTTGAGGCACATCATCACTTTAAGTCTGGGTCAGTTGGTAAACCACAGGTTTCTTTCACCAGGAATCATAAGTTCCAATTCAGAGTTAAATTTTGCACTGAAATGGCCTCAGTCAAACCACAAATTATGCATTTTTAAAAATTATAATTCAAATAATCCACATGGGCAAGAAAATACAACACAAATTCCAATTCTCACATAGTCACTGGTGGCACTAATCTCTTTTCACAGAGTGCTTCCAACATTAAAAACATATAACAAAAAAGTTTTATTATTAAAAAAGGACAATGGCTGATCCTTTTGTTTAACATAATTAAATGTATTTATTCATTAATCAATTAATTTTTGTTTCTTACAAATTTTTTGGGTTTCTTCCTAAGAAAGATGCCAGTCCTTACATATGCCACTGTAATCAAAAAATTTTACCAGTGCACCAAAACTTCATATCAAAGCATATTATTACTATTATTGTCATTATTATTATATGTATTCTGGAAAATAATGCAGAAGAAACTGGAATCCAAGGAAGTAACTTTAACACCATCTCACAGAGAAACATGGTTAGCCTGTTAAAGATTTAAAAACCCAACAAATGGCAAACAATAAATAGTACACTAATTAGGTGATCACTAGTAAAATAATTCTGATCATTCTGAAGCTCACAGAATATTAATGATATACTTTCAGTGTATGCAGTGAATATATTATGCTCAAAGAGAAAATTAAATCAAAAAGCTAACAATAGATGATTTATTTTTGATAGTGCTCTTCAGTTGACATTATAATGGCCCTGAACATGTAGTGAACTGAAAAATGTGTGAGGTGCTGCTCAGCGACAGACTCTTGTTCATTATTATCAGCTATCTTGCTTGTGTTTATATACAAACCAGGTTACTTAAAAGAACCGTCCTTTTCCACAAATTAATGATGTAATGATGTCAGAGTAGACTATCTATCACTCTATGGATGTAAAGTATACAATCGACTATTGTTTCGTCATTCATATAAACTAAACTTTACATAAACTATTCTATTTTGGGTTATTTAAAGCTCCACTAATCAGTAATGTTGTATGAACAATGGGTGAAAAGACAATACTGTGAAGGGGGTTGCTCATAGTGGTGAACCTGCAGAGATTTATCAACCAACACTGCAGTCCCCACTTAGCTCTGTGGATCTTTTAAGCATCTTTCAGCTCATTGTCAAAGCATATTGAGCCTGAGACTCGATATACCACTTAAAACTTTCATGTGAAGAGCAAGTATTATTTAAGAGATGCACAATGAGCAGTGACAATGTAAAGGAGCTTTATTAATGACACAGAAGAACAATTAGCTCCTTCAGCAAATCACTGTTCTCATAGTTCTTAACTCTAGACGCTTCATGTCAGTCTCTTAAGCTGCTGGCTTCCAGAAATTTTAATTAGCACTGATTTTGTATTCATGGTACAATAACACACGTGTAAAATTACCGAAACCAAAAGGTGACTTAAACAATAAAATCTTGGAGCAATTATAATGTAACTCACTTGGACTTTAATGTAATAATTGAAAATGTCCTTACCCAGAGTAGCATTATGCCTTCCTGTGCTGGGGGTATGGTGAAAATTAATAAATGTAGCCCCTGATTCCACAGGAGCCACAATTGCCTCAAATGCCTTGATGACCCACCACACTGATGGTCATATATCACCAGTGACTGTTTAATTATAAGGAAGCTATTTCAACCGTGTAGGGTGCACCGTATCTTCATGCATATCTATCAGGACAGAGATAAGAATAGTAGTCCTCCCTTCACATTATGTGAGCTCAGGAATATTAAATGGCCCCAGGCATATGCTCAATCATAAGAAATGAGTCAGCCTGGTTTTAAAATTGAAATGTTTTCTATTCATTTTAGTTTTTAGTCATTTATTTAGTTTTGGTAGTTGCTAACTGCTGGATTTAGCATAATGTCCGGATAGCCAATGAAACATGTCTAATTTCCATTTTGTGTTGTCCTACAGACACCCAGATCTCAGGGAATAGATGATTATGCTCTGTAACGTGGCATATGAAAGGCTCTGAACTGCCAGCCTTTATTGCATCTCATTTTGGTAAAATACTACCTGTCCTCCCAGTGAACTCAAACATGCCATTTCTTTGAAAAATCCTCCACAGTGCTACCCACAATGTGACTGATTGCTGTTTCCTCTAAACTCCATATTCAAATTCCACATGCATTATATCATTCCCAGTACTGATGAGAAAGAAATGCAATTATATCTCACCTCTATTCCCCCCCCCCCCCCAAAAAAAAAAAAAGTTCTATACTGCATCATGCGTTGTGCATCACAGATGGTTTCTAGTGTATAGGTTGCAACGAGGGGAGGGGATTGCTTTTTCTCTGTGATCTGTCTTAGCTGTGGGATAGGGGCTTTGTTTAAGGGCTGCTTCAGTACATCTCAGTGCTCTGATCAAACCGCCAGTGTGCCTCCTTTCTGGAGGCAAACTATCTGGTGTTAGATGTTAATAATTCCATGAATCATTATTTTTTTCTCATTTTCTTTCTACAGGGCAGTGGAAGTTCCTTCTGAAATGGTTTAAAATGTATCTATCATCTTTGCCTCCGATAGTGGAAGCAGATTTATTACTCTGTGTGTGTGTGTGTGTGGTTTTATGTTATTGTCCATAATGCTGCCTCTAATGTTCCCATTTGTCCAGATGTATAATAAAGGAAAACGATTAGCACGACTACTAGTACTACTACTATCAACAGAATGTGAGGCTGCAGTAAGACAATGACAGACAGCAGTGAACTGCAATAAAATGCTTCACTGATCCTGATATATAGAATACTACCCTTCCAGTGATTTACAATCACAGCTTGGCTCCTGCAAGAGCATCCTTCAAAAGGTACAAATCAAAAAGAGCCGAGCAAAGACTAAAAGCAGTTTGACAAAAAGCCAACAACAACATAGAAAATACTAGCAATAGTTGCTAAAGTGTGTCTGTTTGTTTTGATGACACAATGCAAATCAAACATTTCCAGGTAAAGGCCTGCAGGCATGGCAAGGGAGCAGTGCACGTTGTAATGCCGGAATGCAGCAAAAAAAAGTGAAACAGTGTTGTTGGTGCATTAGATTGGATTACTATCTAATGCTAATACTATCTAACTAGGCACTAGGTACAACTCCATGACAGTTGATCAGGGGTCATCAACTACATATATCCAAGGGCCAAATCTTTGTAAACAAACAATACATGAGACCTAATTTGCATATATTTTTTATATTTAATATTATTAATATTGTTATTATATTAACAATATTATTGTTTAAAAAAAACTAAATTAATGTACTCATATATTTTTGTAAGCATATCAGTGTGAACAGATCATGGGATATCAATAAAGATAACTAGATATGAAACACAATTGCAATATGCAGTCCTGATTGGCAGGTTTTCGAGCTATCAATGTCCTGATTGGTAGGAAATGCTTGCAAGAAACAAGAAGAAAAGCCTAAAGTGTTTGTCAGCCACACAAAAAGCTCAACCACAAACCTCTATCCTGACACAGGCCTTTATCAGGTTTTTAAAAACATAATAGTTTACAATACCTTGGCTAATACATACAGTACGATAAATATGATTTCAAACCTGCACACGGGTGTACTGTTATGTACTTTATGCAAGCCTGTGCAAAGCATCAAATGAAGCGTTGTCCTCCTTAGCGTAACTTTTCTTTGACATGTCGTTAAATATAGTTTATCAGTACATTGAAACGAATTACGGCAGTCTGAAGTGAATAGGTTTAATAAGCTGTGTGCCTTCCTCTTAAGTTACTTTTCAACCTCACAATCAAACAATTAAACTGCATATAACAGGCAGTAAATGTCTCAGCCTATGAATACTAATGCAACAACCAAAACTTCTATGGGATTTTTTTGTTCTTTTGAAGGCAGTTTAGGAAGTATGTTGTAAGTATCAACATAATCAGAAATAGAAGAGGAAACCAAAGTATACAATCACTGTCAATGGCTTCAGCAGGGTTGTTGAATAGTGTCAAAATGAAAAGTATCACCATGAATCATTTAACAGCCATATATTTAGAAAAATTGAGAAGGTCACGTAATGTATTAATAATAGCAGGGATTCATTTTTAATTAATTGAAAGCTATTTGAAAATTATACACACAATGTCCAGTGTCTTATGAGTTTGTTATGAGTTTTAAGAAGAAAAAAAAAACAACTTCAGGCTTTCTGTTGAAGCAATTGCCTTTGTAAGCACCACAAATAAACATGCAATACAAATGTCAACACAACCATGCTATGAATTATTTCTTGCAAGTCCGTTTTTATGAAAAACATAAACTACAATGAGCATGAAAAAAAGGGGAAAAAACCTAAATGAAGGAATAGCCTCGGTAATAGTTAACACACTTTGGAATATTTATAAAACATACTTCTTGTATAATACTACATGTCAAACTGTAAGAATAATAAAGTCTTACAATGAAAAAGACAATGCTGTCAAATCATCTGATCATGAGTGTGAGTCTCTCATTGTAAAACAAATCTATCTGATCACTCTGTCAGTCAATTGTCATTTTAACCTGTGTTAAAACTGATACCTGTCCCTGTCTGCTGCTGTCTTATGATGGAGAGACAGTGTAGAGGAAGGACAGCGAAAAGCAGAGAGAGTTGGGAAAACGATTGCTTGAGTGAGTGAGAAACTGACAGCTCAATGCCAGAAGAATAGAGTGCTCACACTTAAGTCTGGGCCAGAACTGACAGCATCACACATTGTGATGTTCACTCAAAGAGCCAGGAGATACCTTGGGGCCATGAGGCCAAACCACCACACCTTCTGTCCCCTTCTGACTGCCTTGATATGCTCCCCCTCTTCGTTCCCTCCTCCTGTGCATTTTATACACTAGTGTCTATATATGTTCTAGGGTAGAGATGCTAGTCCACAAGATAGAATAAAGACAATTATACAATTTTTGCAATGCCAGTGTAACTGCACAAAAGTCAAAAACCTAAGTTTAAAGCACCTATATTCAATAGTTTTATACTACCAATGGATCACATGACTACTTATATGTTTAAGTGGTTAGTGATAGTAATGAAACCATGGATAATTATCATCTGACTCTACAGTTCCCGTCAGCTCTACGTTGCTCATACAGGAAAAATATAATGAATTATAACAGTGATCATAATGTATAACTATAACAATAATACACTATGATCCTTGAAAAAAACATGAGTCAGTGACCAGCAATTATGACAAATTTGGACACTTGACCTTAAAAGTCATAAAAAATGCTTTAGCATGTGTTATGATTGTTGTTATAAAGTATTATGAATATATGTGAGTATATAACTATAATTATACAGGGCTGTAAGCAGATTATAACGCATCATAAGTATGTTTTTTATGCATTATAGACATGGGCGTTTTATGCAATGGTGTGATTACAGTATGTTCAGTAACAATAATGTTAAATGTTGAACTAAAGAGCAAATGCAAATAGAATCACTGTAAAAGTTCATGGCAAGTTGTCAAGAAAGAGATCACTCTCTGTAGTGTCAAATGTGCCCTGAAAGTGACTTATATCAAATGTCACGTACACACAACTGTTATTTTCATGCATAATTTTTGATTCGTGCATATGTCTATGGTATAGTCATAACAGTGTCATGCACACCTCTTAAAATAAAGTGTCACCAAAAGTGTTTTAAGGGTGAGAAAGGAGAAAGTGGGGCTGGAGAAGCGAGAGGATTTGGGAAAACGCGGAGGTGGATGGAGCGAGGAGATGGTACACGGAGTAAAGGGGAGAGACAGAAATAGAGGAGGTGGTGGGATGTGCAAGGAGTGGTGAGGCAGAAAAAGTCAACAACAGAATAGGCGCGAAACATTGCGAGACTTGAAGCCTGAAGTGAAGGGGTGAAGTGACAAAAACAGACACTGGGAGAGGAGGACAGGGCTGTAAAAACATAGCCCAGGGTATTTACAATAAGTTAACAGGAAGAGATAAAGCACTTAAAAAGTATTGACATCCATAAAGGTGGGATGGTGTTACTAAATACATACAGAGAGAGAGGATAGTCAATTAAAACAAAAGATCAAGAGGTTGATCTTAACAATAAAGTCTAGAGGAGACAGAATATAATACACTTTAAATCACTGACACTACCCCATGCCCTCACAGCATCGCGTCAGCAAAAACTAATATACCAGGAGGTGCATAACTGCTTAAACTGTGCACCTATACCTTTGCCTTCATCAAACTGTTTTGACATTTGTAGATCTTAACCTCCACACCAGATGTCTTGTCTACAGACTCATTACTTTTTCCACCAGCACCACTAACTCCAATGCTTCCAGTGAAAAACGGCAAAACACCAGCTGGCAAGTCCGTGCTTATCTGAAGTGTATTATCACACCGAGGTGTCTCGACACACTTAATAATAAATGAGATTATCAGGCGCAATAACATATGCAACTCTGACAGACAGGTCATCAAAGTTAAACTCAATAAATAGATCCTTTATACTGTATTTGGTGGTGGGATGCTGTCACGTCAGCATTTAACACGACCACATTTTGTAGTGAAGTCCATTCACTTAAGTAGAAGATTTTAGTGCATTTGCTCATTAGGGCATAGTAAATCCATGTATATTGTTCAAGTCCATGTTTAACTGAAATTGAACTTTGTCACACGATTTCATGCCAAAATCAAACCGCCTTAACATTGTTGACCTTTGGGAAACAGAAAGCAGGAGAGTCCAAAATGAAAGAAGCTATAGTAGCTTATTAGCTGTGTTGCATTATCAGCTTTTAATAAACCTATTCTGTCAGAGTATAAAAGGAGGAATAATTTGCAGACAACTATGAGACAGGAGTCAAAGGTGCAAAGATGATAAATAAACAGTGTGAACTTATTGTCCTATTAGCGACCGGGCTGACAAGCTTTGTTTCTCTCCTTGATAAGTCTTTATCGAATTGACTAACGTACAATCTTGAGAACAACATCTCATGGTGGTGTAAAATGTATGCATTTGCCATGGTGCAAATGTATTCCTCCTTTTCTATGTATATCCACAACCACATTTCATAAGCTTAGGTATTCGTAACTTACCATAACTGAGATGTGCAGCAGATGCATGTGTTCATGTAGGACATGAGCAGGCTCCCGGGGTGTGGGTTGTGTTGTCTGGGCTAGAAGCTCAGACTCAGTCAGGGACACATGGAAGTACAGTGTCCCATTTTCCAACCACTGCTGCTTCCAGTGTACCTGAGAAATATCTTCCCCTGTGCCCGACATTTCTGCAGAGAACAAGGAGAGAGAAAAAGGGAAACAGTTAGTGAGATCAACATTTAACATTTCATAATCCATGGGAGATTGACATTTAAACTGACTATGTTGTTGTGAGTATGTATCTTAATCGCCTATTAAGAATAAACCGAAGTTCAGATGTGACTGTTATGCATTAGTATTCTAGTGCAGTTCTCTGTCTCAGCCCACATCAACACTGCTGCAACTAGAAACCTTGAACTCTAGAATAGCTGGACAGACTTCTTAGGCTGTCATAATTTTATGCAGCTGGCGCGGTAAGAATTACTGTCAAGCCATTGCATTGCTTAGCTGGTTTGATGTAATCTTTATAACGACAACATTTTCACCCATGGTATTAGTCAGAGATTTGCCTAAATTCAAAATGAATAAGTGGCAAGTATCACAAATGTTTCAGCCATCACAATCAAAACAGCACTTCAATTACAGACAAAATGAGTCACAGATGGGAAAGGCTTATTTCTGTTAATATCCATTTGTTTACGCTCCTCTTTTTTGTCAGGCAAGAAACACAGACACTAAAATTCTACAATGGGAAGACAATGGATTTATCAAGCTCGATTAAATTCATATGTCCAAATCAATTGTAGAAATGCTGCCTCACCATTCAATGTCCTTTTCTCATCTGCATAAATTGTAGTACATTTCGTACCAATATAAAACCATCAGCTCCAGGCTGAGTATCCAACATCAAAGGAATACTGGAAGCATTTAAAAGCAAAAGAAAGAGAAAAAAGTGGTAAATGAAAGAAAAAAGAAAACAGACCCAATTGCAGTTTATGGAGAAATGGGAAAAGGAGATGAAAAAGATCAGGGGGATCACTAGTTTATCTGGATATGGATCATGGCACAAGAATCTAATGCTATGAAGTGGGAGTGGTTGTTCAGTAGAGGAGTACTGAGAAACCTCAGGGAGCCTCAGATTGCGAGGCTTGATACAGTATTTGTCATGTGGCTGGGTGACAAGGGCATAGACATTTGCTGACATCTCCTATCAGCGGCAGGTAGCAAATGACAAATGGCTTTCAGTGCAGCTGGTTATTAACCCACTGACTCTGGGTCAGAGGACATGGACGGCCGGGGAGGGTTATGTGAGCTATGCTCAATAGTGCCATGGCACCTCAGGTGCAGGGAGGGAGCATGCAGAACAGACATCCCCTCAGAAAATGACAGAACCACCAACATAAGGTATATAGACCTCATATTATAATGCTCTATTAAATAGTAGGTAACATTACTTAAATAAAGTCAGATATTTTCCTTTATCGTTTTCCTTAATTCATCGGATTTTAATTCTTTAAATTAATTATTTAGTCTATAAAATGTCATAAAATAATGAAAAATGACCACCGCAAAGTCCAGTCCATGGTGGCCTCCACTGATTTGCTTTTTTGTCTTTTTTTCTTGGTAAATACATTATATTATTAATCAATCAAATCAATAATAAAAATTGTGAAATAACGTTATGGCTATTAATTCATCAATTTTTTCATCATATACATATACATGTTTTTTTAAATCCTTCTGAAACAACCTTTGAAAGTGCACTTTAAACATCCTCCCCTCTTGTAACAGAGAGGTGTTCTATACTTTTGCTGACTATAGCTTATGATAAAATTTTGTAGAGTGTGAAATTTTTAAATGCCATAACTGCTGGCTATTCAACTCTTTATGTTGAATCCACGGGCTGAAGACACACTGCTTGACCTTTCACCTTGACAGGAGATAAAGCTTTGTCTGCTGGGCCAACAGTAAGGGGCCTCCTGCCATCTGTTACTGTTTTAAACTGAGCTTATCAAGTTCCTGTCAAATTTACCTTAGAACTTAGCTCACAAGCTTTATGTGCATTTCAGATAGCTTTAAATAACTCTGATTGTGCACAACACCGACACTTAGTTTGATCCAAATTAAAAGAGATTTTCATTTGAAAAAAACTGAGAAGTGAGTCTTGCGGTGATAGAAGCAATGACATGCAGGATGGATGGACAGTAATAGAGTTTCTAGGGCTGTTACCTGTTTTGTACGATTGTTATGTAGATGAGGAAGCTCAGTAAGCATTCTATTTAAAGACAAAAGGATTGTGTGTGTGTGTGTGTGTGTGTGTGTGTGTCCTTGTCTTTTGTGCTACGAGGCTTGTCATTGGGCACCTAGCCAGACGTTACTGGGATAAAGGTGTATGGCCTCAAGGTCTGCTTGTAATTCATTAGGGGGAGCATTATTAATGCGTATATGTGCATGACTGTGTGTGCACGTGTCTACTGCATGTGTGTGACTAAAGTCAGCAAGCTCCCAGCAAGGTGTCAGCAATATAGTGTCTCCCAAATTGAGTGTCAAGGACAACCCAAAGGAATGCCAAAGTGAGCGTTTCCTGGTCCAAGGTAAAATGTCTCCATTAACTGTATGGGTCACAGAGAATCACACACTTGCAGTGTAAAACTGCTCATATACAGAACTTGTGTTTTTCTAATGGGTTGTCAGCATTGTAGACATAAAGCTTCAGCAGAAGACAGACAAAAAGACATTATGGCTGTCACTGGCTTTGTGGAATAATTCATTAATTCATATCTATGGAGGGACCATACTGGTGGTTTTGCATTGTTAAGGACATTAATCACAAATAGTCAAATACTGTATTCTTTACATTGCTGCTGAATATTTTACAAAGCAAACATGTTTCACAGCATTGCAAATTAATCTCCTACCTTGCAATTAGCCAGTGATGAGATCAATCAATGTAAAACTCTTTTAAGGATATAATCAGCAAACTGTCATGTTTTTCTTTTTTGTGTTTTTTTAAACATTGTGGACATGTTTAATCTTCATTTAATCTGCAATAATGCACTTTTTGGAAACAAACATGGATGTCAGGAAAAAAGGATCATGCTAATTTCCTGCATTAAAAAAGGTTGCGGTTTAGCACACGAAACTCGAAGAATTGAAAACGAATTGAAAACAGTTCCTGGCTGGTCACTAGTGGATGCAAGAACAACTAATTTTCCCCACAAACATAACAAAATCTCCACTATGGCGGAATGCCTATTTTATTTAACGCACATTTTCAGCCTGTGCAAGTTTATTTTCAAAAACATAGAGAAATGGACTAAAGCAAACTGCTGTATAAAATGGATTAAGTAATTGAAAATGCATGGTATGCTTTTGAAAATAGTTGTAAAGCAGGGAGACCAGCATTAATGTCAAGTAGTCTAGGTTACAGTATGTAACCCATTGTTATTGCCCTTGAAAGCAAAACTGAAAATCTATTGGTTCAACTGGACAATGTACTGTAGCCACATCCTGAGGAATTCATGCTGAGTACTGTGCACATTTCATTCTTCTTTCATGGCTGGTGGTGAAAGCTTTTTTCATTGATTGAATTGATGGTGAAGTAGAAAGCTACAAATGAAGTAGTTTAATGAGTAGTTTAGCCAACTTTGCTAACAACAAGCACAGTAGCAGAGACTTCACAAACTGAAATGAGCCACGCTGATTGTGCCGCTCCGCATTCCGTTTTCATCACTCTACTCAATTTCCATTACAGTTAGCATTGTAGTAAGGTGATTTTGAGACAAGATCATTATTATATGGAGGAGTGTATCATTTTTCCATTAGTTACTGGATGAGTTAAAGATAAAACGGAGACAGAAAAGCTGTAACAACAAATATAAAAACCTTGGTTTAGTCCCTTTTTACTTTTCATAAAGTTTGCATAACAGTAGAGACAGAGATATTGAAAGCTTGGCCCAAATCCTTGATAAAGCCTTCTTACTCTTTGCTAAGTCCTCTCTGCAGGAGCTGGAGGAACAATTGAAATCTATTGCACACTCAATGTCAGCAGAACTCTTATTACAAGAGCTGGTGATCATATAAGTGCTAACTCTGGGTCTTACTGTGTTTTTCTTAATCCATTTTCTTTTATCTGTCTCTTCTTTAAGATATTTCATCTTTTCTTCGTCATTTGCAAGGTTTGGCTAGAAGTGTTGAGTTCATGCTGTAGTTTCCACATTCTTTAAAATTCGCCTTGAGCAAGAGTGATTTCCACTTAGCACAATCTCTCAGAGTCGGATATTTGATGATATGAGGTTGCCCAGAACCACAAAATAAAAACATGAAGGACTGGAAGCCACCACACAGAGGAGACAACCCTAACCCTGAATACTTGCATCCTAAATTCCTGCTGCTTGGTATAAATAATCTGTCTACTGCAAAAACACAAAACACAACATTTTACTCATAGGTTCATGTGAAATAGAATCAGTTACTGGGAAACATCAGAGGAGTACCATACATCTGTTGGTGACTTTTATGAATAAATCATAACAAATTGCTATACTTTCCAAATCCAGTCTGCCACCTTTATCAAACCTGAATTACACCTACTAATGCCAGCAGCTGCAAGTAAAAGTCTAAACACAGATCACCCTGATAAACAAAGCATTGATCACAGAGCTCGACAAACTGTTGCACTTTTCACTAAACCAATGATAAACATTAACATGTTTTAACGAAGTGAGCTGTTTCACCTTAAACCAGGTGTTGTTTTGCTTTTTTTTGCACAGATATCCTTTATGAAAATGAATTTCAGTTTACTGAGCAGACAATCTAACTAGCATCACGCTATAGTTGTTTCATGTTGCAGAAATCAGCAAGCGTTTTCAGCAAGCAAGCTCTAAAAACCCACTGTACACTACATTCCCAGCATGGAACACAAGCCCTCCATAATTTTCCTCAGTAGAGAGACCAAACCAGAGCTAACAATAGAGTGAATATTATATACATTCATCGGGTTGATATAAACACAACTCTGAATGCTAATGTTACTCCAAATATGGTAGATTTGTGAATAAACTGCCATTTCAACTTTACAGGGTGATAATATGTCAATGTTTTGTTTGCCAACTTTTGTTAATAGCAGAGCTTGCTAGATTCAATATGAGCTCCTGAATTGCAGGCACTGATTAATTTGCTCCCACTACTTTGCTGTTGTAAAGGCCTCTTCCTCCTTGAATTGTTTCCTCTTGTAAAACTGAAAACATCTTTAAAAAAGCAAAACAAGCGAAAGCAAAAATCTCACTTTTGTGTGGTTTGTCCAAATCTTTGAGTGATGTCGTAATGTGTTCATTGCTGCCCCTTGGGGCACTTAGGGAAAACACCCACATCAACTGCATCTCTCAGAAATTAACAAAACACACAGCAGTGGTAGAGAGTGTTTTTACTCCATTTGCCACAGAGGGCAGTAAGGAGCCTTTGTGATTATGCATACTAACACATTGTTGATGTACTGAAAATGACCAGGCAAGGTCATTTTCAGTACACCTAGATAAACTAGGTAAAAACAATTAGCTTTATCCCACACCACACACTTATTTAATGTACAAAGCTGATTTACTCATTAAAAATTAAAATTCACCTTTAAACTGCAGATACATTTGCAGTTGCAATATTTTTGTGTTTGAATTAGTGGGGATTAGTAGTTCCTTACACTTAACAAGAGGGAAAAGACTAGAGCTGCTCCACTGAGCATGAACAACAGAAAAATTCCGTTAACACTATTACGGTACCCATGGCAATTTTACTGGGATATGGGTATATTTTTGTGAATCACAGCTGGAACTCATTTGAATAGAATGTCTCAAAAATTCTATGAGCCCAAAGAGTCATAATCTAATTCAGTGTCAATGGACCATTTCCAAAAACGTATTACCTGAATACATCTTCAATTCAATCCTCAATGCTCTTATTTCTAGCTAGGGAGATGGTAGTCTGTGTGGAGATACTCACTCTAATGTCTGAAATTTGGTTCTTAAGAGGTGGAGGTAAACTAAAACCATACTATCTGCACCATCCATTTTTACTCTTAAGATAAGATTGACTATATGACTATAAATTATAGTGTTAATAATAATAATCACAGGCAAGGTAGCACTAAACCCAAACAGTCTGACAGGCAGCAGACAATAGGTTCCAAACCATTTTGGGTACAAATTCCTGTGTTAGAATATACTGTCTAGGAACTAAAAGATATGCATGTACCTACATACATCTTCCACCCGCCCACACAACAACAACACATTCTCAAAAGGTTGGCATTCATCAGTTTAAAGGTGATCATAGCAGTGCAGAGTCAGTGATTGTGAAAGCCTGACAGCTCCATGACAGTTTGTCAGCTCTGCAACAAGCCCGTGCCATCAACATTTACTATGATGAAAGCTGGCACCCTAAAGGCACTTTGTTGTCTCTCATTACATATGTGGCATAACGCGTCTGTCTTCCACTGACTGCACCCCACGTCTCATTGATCAGGCTGCCTATAGTATGGACGTCTTGTGACAACACAATAGGCAGATGAATATTCAATAATTCATATGAGACATTAATTGGTTTCCAATGGCTCTGCTCAAAATGAAATCAAGGACAGAAAGGGGGAGGTGAGAGTATGTGAAAGAGAGGCAAGCAGACAGAAATGAAGAGACAGAAAGGGGGGATTTATCAGTCTGACACTCATCAAAGTGTTCAAGAATATTACCATACCTTCTAGACATTTAAAATCTTTCCCAAAATGTCTCTGTCAGCTGTGACAATGGCGAATTGTACATGTTTTCACTTAACTTCACACGACTGTCAACAGGAACTCTTCATCATCAGCAAAACAAACAGGTTGAATAAACAAATGCCCTCTTGATTAGCTACTAAATGGTCTTGATGTCATATGCTCCAATTCCAAATTGTGTCATTATCACTTATAATGACCTGATGGGAGCTATGTAATATTTAGGCATATACAGGATGAGCTACAAAAGGCATACATGGTTCCCCTTTCCAATTTAACACTCATGCAACTAAATGCCACCCAAATGTCTCATTACAAATTCTAATGCAATAGCTGGCATTCACATAAAGACCAATGAAAACGAACACAATTAAAAATACATCATTAGTCATCAAAAATGTGTGTGTTTCTGTTGAAACAATCCGCTACAATGTCACACAAGTTGGTCCATGTTGTTTTCTCACAATCAGTAAGCCTTTGCTTGCATTTTTGGTGGAATGCAGACTTGTTTTCAGTTGAGTTGGACATGCTAGCATTAGCTGATTCTAGGACACTATGAATATGAAGGGGCATAAAAACGGTATCCTTATACTACACTGCAGAAGCTGGTTAGTCATGTGAGACAAACTTCCTCCCTTGCATAAAATTATTTTTAGAACTGGTACAAAACATAGAAAAGGTATTAAAGACTAAAAAGACAGATTCTAGTCTTCCACATCAATCCTATAAAAATTATGTAAACATGATGCATGTTTGCCAAGTTTAGGCGCATTTCCAACACATACTAATAATAATCCATTGTGACGGACCACCGATGTCAGGCAGGTTTGAAATTCAGATTTTCTCAACAAAACTAAATAATTTAAATAGAATGGCAATTTGTTTCTGTGGTGTTTACGCTATGCATACATTGCCAAAATAAGGGGGGTGGTAGCATTAAAGGTGATTTTAAGCTGTCCATCTAAGAGTTCTGATAATAATCATCATCATGTAGTGCTGGGATTTCTAGTGAACATTTAGTTTGTGAAATTAACAAAAACAAGCAAAGGAAAGAAAACTGTCAGATTTGTTTTCCCTCTATTCAGACTTGCGAGCACTGCTGTCTCTATACTTCCTAGCTCAATCAGCACTGTGGGATCCAATTCTGTTGACTCACCACCTGTTATGCTAGATGACCTGTTTTCCAGCTCCCTTCCCCACATGCTCCTCACTGCACAGGGCACTTTATACACTTGTACACCTGACTTTTATCAAGAGGAAATGTAGAAGTAACACTCACGCCACAGCTGATAATCTTACTGGCCACTACATTAAAGCAGTATATGAATGAAACTGATTTGTTCCAAAATAAGTGTTTGTGATGATTACATGTACCTGACACTAAATTCATTGACTTGTTATCTAAATATGTCACTCAATTTGTGTATGTACAGTGAATAAAGCATTCTAAATCTGTATGATTGTTTCTTTACGCACAGTATTTCACAAATAAAACAGCCATTCCAGTTAATATCAGTGGAGCAGGAGGAATGTTACAGGATTTGAGATAGTAAGACCAACTCTTTCCTTTAAGTTTTTAGTGAGGTCCTCTGAAGGATCTCATGCTAACAAGAGACCCTGCCAGTGCCACTCAGGTCTTATCACTGATGTCCACACCCACGGTAGTTCCTACTGGGCTCAATCACAGCGGCAGCTGTTGGACTGCACACTGACCACCTCCTACGGAAAACCAATCATATTTTCAGAGACACCGCCAGTGAGCCTCACAGCATGAAGGTGAAGGTGTCTTATGACTTCAGAACACACAACCAAGGTGTGGCAGTAACAGTATTAGGCAGTCACAGTGAGTCTTAAAGAAAGCAGATATTGCATCCTTTCCCCCCCCCAATAAACATCCCAGAAGTTAAATGAAAGTCACAGGCATGTAATGCATTTTGCTTCTGAGCATTTGACAGGAACATAAAAACAATATAGATTCAAACAAAAAAAAATCACAACATAGCTATCCACAAATATTGCTTAATAAATTCTACGCATTATCCAAAATAAAGACAAGTGCAAAGTAAGCAATGAATTATAGAACAGCATTTGTTTTATATTGGGACTAACATACCTCTGGGAACCTGTTGTGACAGTGTAAATAGAATGAACAAATAGCTGCATGCCATTGGTCCCGCTGTGGCACAGTGAGACCTGGATTATCTCTCATTAGCAGTGAATACATTCTGTTGTGTGTGGCATTGTTCATGTGTCTCATGTGTCTTTGTGTGTGTATGTCCATTTGCACATGTGCTCAAGGTCAATTCCATTTAAAATAACTGAATGTATTTTAAAAAATGCCCCCTTGCAGATTGTATTGTGCAATTAAGTCAATATATAATATATTTTGTAATATATAACACGTTTTCTCACAGCAGAAATGTGTATCATTAACCCACAAAAATCCAGTTAAAGTGTAATTTATGTGTGGATCTTTAAATGCTTTGTCCCTTGCGCTCTTCAGGATTAGTGAGGCAGATTGCCAAAAAAAAAAAAAAAAAAAATCAGGAGCCCTCCTACTCCTAATGTATTTAAAGTGACACATTAACAGGATAAACAATCCCCTTATCTGCTGAGTGCATAGGCTTCTTCTAAAACACCACAATCCAATTAACAAGACCTATTCGGATTTCACATCTCTCTCACTCTCTCTTACTATAATAAAGGCTTGTCCACCGATAGGGGTTGTCTGCCAGTGCCAAAGTGGGAGGCTTTCGTGTAATAGTACACACATTAGGATTTACTAATCCTTTGTTTTTGGCCTCTTCAATTGAGACCTTGGTCAAATAAGAAAGGTAGAATGCATTAAAATGCATTTGAACTGCATTACAAGCATTCATGTCAACCATGTGCAAAGGAAATTTTAAATAATAAATGACCATCTGCAACCATATATATGGCTACCATCAAACGAGGCTTAAGCCCTCCAGATATGTAATGTGGTACTGGTACTGAATGAGAACCAATGTAGTTTACTTTGTGTACAATCTTTCCTTTTCAGTTTAAAGGGGAAATTTACTAAATCTAAAGATGTAAATGAGCCCAGTCACAGTTAATTTGTTTTGCAGAAAGAGCTGATGTAAGTCTGTTTTGACATGTGTTGTGCATATCTAAAAAGTGCTTTCTGCTGATGGACATTGGTTGTAGAGATGATACATTTGGAGTAAGAGTGTATTTATCCCACGGATAGAGGCCATATGTAAGAATATACTAGATAAATGGCCAAATAGTTTAAAAACTATTAGTATAGTTTTAATAGTTTTCAAACTAGTTCCTGTTCCAAGGACTACAGACCTGTGGCACTGACCTCCCACATCATGAAGGCCCTGGAAAGACTCGTCCTGGAGCAGCTCCAGCCCCTGGTCCAACCATATTCGGTCCCTCTACATTGTATACC
>JAVQJD010060991.1:0-76765 GCA_036023655.1 Nannoperca australis | reverse complement strand
GTGTGTGTGTGTGTGTGTGTGTGTGTGTGTGTGTGTGTGTGTGTGTGTGTGTGTGTGTGTGTGTGTGTGTGTGTGTGTGTGTGTGTGTGTGTGTGTGTGTGTGTGTGTGAAAGCCAGAGTGATTTCACTTTTACACCATTAGCTCCATAAAAGCATCCTTGAGTCAGCCTCAGTGAGCACTCAGCTGTTCCTCTCCCTGTCCTCCCCCTCCATCGCTGTTGTAAAGGCCCGGATGGGACCGGACGCGGGAGAAGCCCTACGTCTCCAAACCCTGCAGAGATGCCCCATTACATCTCGCCAACAGGGGGGACCAGCAGCAGGATTATGAGCACACAGAGGGACTAAATGTACCCAGACCCTGGGTGCTGTTGGTACACGGGGGCCATGAGAGAAGAGCGAGCTGGCAGTGAGAAGACAGCAGGGCTGTGCCAGCAACTACAGCAGGTCAGGGAGTCAACAACAATCTTCACTCAATGTCTACTTACCAATTTGCTCCAGAGCTTTCATTAGCAGATGATCTACTTTAGTTGTTGTAGGCCACTACGGACAAGAGGCCCTAAAAGTGCAAAGAATAATGAAAACCTTAAACAAGCCAACTACATAAACCCATTGCGCTAATGAAGGCCCTGTGGCATGGTCAAAAATTCTGGGACAAATGAGTAATTGGACCTTGAGGACAAAAATAAAAAAAACTGCTCTTCCCGAGATGATAAGAAGTGGACTGGTTTACATGCTGCTATCAAAAGATGAAAACTAAAACCATATTTGATTTAATGGTGCCAGAATCTTCTGGACTATTTCAATTTAACCACTTTAACAACATAAATTAAAACAAATTATTCAATATTTTCCTGCCTGAATTTTAATCCTGGCGTTTCAGAAATAGTTTTCAAATGGTATTTAGATGAGAAATGATTGTAAAATTGTTTAAAAAGCCCATTTTTTGGTCAAAAGCATTCACCTTGTGAAACATGGAGTGGCTTTAATTGTATAGTCATAGAAAACAGGATGTATTAGTCTCCAAGGTTACTGCTGACAGCCACTCATCAAAATGTGCCTACAAAACAAGACAACCGTCATTTTGGTACTTTAGTTTTTTTTGAAAGACTTGGACTCGAGGCATCAGTGTTTCTAATACTGGCTGCCGTCCTGGAAGATAGAAAGACTTTGAGTTCCCAGCAAAACGAAGGACGCAGGATATAAAATCACATTTACTGGCAGCCCTGGTTTCCCAACACTTACAGCATCAGCCCTCCTCGATACACTCATCTGAACAGTCAGCCCCACTTCTCCTATACTGCCGCCCGCAGTAGGCAAACACTCACAAATGTGACAGTATTATTTATTTAAGAAAAGCACATGCAGACAGCCGGAGGCCCCGTCTGTAAATCAATCCTATCTCACCCCTGCCCATCTCCATCACGAGGGCCCCGCCACATCTTCAGACTACAATGAACACAGGGAAGCAATCCCAAAGTAGCTCAATGCCATAAGTAACAACACTTATTCACAGAAACAGCCACCGTTTTGATTCTCTTTGTCCATAAGAAGGTGATAAAAGCGCAGAAGACATGAAGACATTTAGTTTGTTTTCTGTGGCTTTGGATCTTTCAGTTAGATGTATGTGATGCCCAAATCAAAAGGGCATTACCTGCAGGTGTCTCAGTGTTCAAATACACGGCTATGCTGCAAGACTTTTAGCGTTTCCACCCGTTGAAAACATCCTTGTGTATCACAGCCCTGCTCATATTGTACATTTTTTTCATTTCTGGTCTTTCGACAGATATTAAATAGACATTTCCTTGTGTCTTTGCACTGCAATGGAAATTAAAGTTCAGTTGGATTATAAAATCAAACAACTAACAAGCGCTCCAGTGAAATAAGTCACCCGTGAGCTGCCATTAATTACAATGAAATACTGGAAGAACGGGTTCAGCCAGACATGTTTGAGCTGTAGAAAGAAGCACAACAGTGAGTGAAACTGACGACAGATTGCACACATTTTAACCCTGACTGCAAGAGTTAACATTAAGACATGGCTGAGGAACAGGAAGCCAAAGGGAAAGTGGTGCAGAACGTAAGAGTTATACCCTGACCTTTACCAAATTTAAAGCTAATTGAGAGAGTTCAGAAAGGATAAGCAATGTTCCAAAAGGTCAGCCGCAGCCGCACAGGCCTGAGAATGTGATTACATTTGCTTTGCCAACCTTGGGAGCAAATGTTCGAAGATGCTGGAGTACAGTTTTTGACCTCCACTGCGAGACGTTTCAGGGCAGAGAAATGGGCCATTAACAGGTGAGAAATGGTGGTGAGGGCTCAGAGCCCTGCTAGCACAACTGTACCAGAGCTGCGTGGAGCCGTACACTGATATTACTACTTTTCCCAGTGAGGGAGAAGAATCTTTTCCATTCCAATTTCTACAAAGTTATTTTGGCTGCCAGACCCCCGTCAAATGATAAAATATTAAAAGACTGCAGTTGTTTCACTGATCATTTCTAATAAGCAATATATTAAAACAGCCGACTTGTAGATGAGGAAGAGTTATATCATTCTCATTGTAATGAATTAGTGCTCTAAGGGAGTCAATTATTTTTTGAGATGTGCATCTAACACACGACTTAAATTCTAATGCACAAACAATGCAATCCAATGCAATCTTTTATCACCACTCTGCTGTCCAAGATGACTGAATACAATAAGAACGCTCCATCAACATTACTTCTCTGCATCGTTAAAGTGGGCTTCATTTGCAGTGAAAACCTTCCTTTCTCTTTT
The DNA here is from genome assembly GCA_036023655.1 of Nannoperca australis. Classification (NCBI taxonomy): domain Eukaryota; kingdom Metazoa; phylum Chordata; class Actinopteri; order Centrarchiformes; family Percichthyidae; genus Nannoperca; species Nannoperca australis. The sequence continues at coordinate 73,990 of JAVQJD010060991.1, read as the reverse complement.
ACGTCCCAGCTATGAAACCCTGCCGTCTGCAGAACAAGGTAACTAGGGTTGGGAATTCTCGGCATGCCCACAGGACGATGGTGAATAGTGTTTAACTGCTCCAGCTGTTGTACGGCGGTTAGTAAAGCAAGTGCGCCGTGGAGAACTGCTGAAAGAGATGGGCGAGATAGAAACGGAGCAGCAAACCGCCAAGTGGTTGGTGCCAGAGGGAAGGACAAACAGGCACTAATATGCACAGACATGCTAGGAAAGCCTTAGTGTTTGCTTTGGGAAGCAGATGCCTTCCTTCACTGCACACACCACATTACCTCACTGTGTTACATTGCATCTATGTCTTTAATCCCTAAATCCTTTCCCTAACCCCAGTCTTCACAATATGCCAACTTTAATCTTCACAAACTACATGGATATAGCTGAATAACCACACTATGCGGATGCACCTTAAGATTTCTGATGTGTCTCTTGGTGGGGATTATGAAAATGTGTTCCATTAAGAAGGTATTAAGACTTAAGAGTGCTGTGTTTGCCCTAATTGAAAGGTCTTAAGGTTAAAACGGCTGTGATGGCTGCTGGTTTCTCGCCTCTCGTCCCTTTGCCCAAATTTGGATTGTGAGGGGTTCAATGTCGGGAAGAATCACCACACTCCCCCTTCTATAACTTGTGTTATTAAACCAGCAAAGTCAACATGTCCAAGCATAAAAGTTTGCGGTCAGGGTTTAGAGTTCTCATTTGTTGCCTTTGAGTAATGCCTTCAGCTACTGCTTCAGCTGAAATACATGTGCCTTGATACATTTGAGTGTGTACCAGTTCGCCATCTAGATTTCCAAGACACTATATGCATGTTTTTATGAGCAGCAAGCATCTTGTCCTAAGACTACGAGAATGCTGCTACTGGGCGATTGTGCAAATCCCCCGATTACGCCCAGTGATACATTTTTTATGCCATAGTTTTATGAAATATCTGCACAAATATCCAATCTTGCCCCTGCAGCACCTCACAGCCTGACTTTCAGCTTTGCTTGCACTGAACACTGCCACTGGACATAAGTGGGCAGATTTGTCCACTCTGAACGCAGTTCCTCAGGATACTTGCCTGGAACATCAAATGTGCAAGCGTGCATACTTTGCAAGCAGCAGAGGATAAGAACCAGAGCATTGCTTAAAGCTTACTAACATTAAGCAGCTAACAGAACTGCAGGTAGGTTCGTTTCAATCCATTTGTTTTTATGAGCATTTTTCAAAATCCGCATAAACTGAATGGAAATGCAGGAAAAATCGACAAACAAACTTGGCTTATAAAAGCAAAATGCAAGTGCAATGGAAACAGTCTTAATGAATAAATCATCACATACTGTAGTGTTACATTACCCCGGGAATTTAGAGATGCACATTTTAACTTCTCCTTTCCTCTCCGTAGTGAAATTGGCACTGTAGCCTCAGAACCTGCAGAAAAACCAGGCCAGTGTGCGTCTCTACGGTTCATGCAGCTGCAAAGAGCCGACTGAAAGCGATGTTCTGCTTTGTGTTCAAGTTCCAGGTTCCAAGTTTAAAGTGTGTTAATGCAACCTTACATTACTTGAGAATTTTAAAATCTACAAAACTCAACTCTTTCCTCCAACCTTCACCTCTCATTAGCCCAAGAAATTCCCTTCACCTTCATCCTTAAAGTACAGTTAACCTTGATGCTTCTAGAAGTGAGTACCAGCAAAATATCCTGTTTGAATTTTCCTAATTGCTCTATCCATACGCTGACATTTGGTCCTCATAAGCATGGGAATTACCACAGACACTCCTACACACAGCCACCTGCAGGCTGTTTCAAAAGCACCTCACCTCAGCAGAAAAACACAATCTCTGGGAAATAATTGGCCTGACAAGCAGATATACAACAAGATGGAGAAGGTGGACAGAACCGGTGAACTGCCATCAATCAATCAGTGAAAAAGCGCCGTCTGTGTGTGAAGGCCAGAGAAGTCTCGTCAGAATGAGAAAATAAAACTATTGCCCATGGCAAGGTGGCCCAATGTTATCTTAAATATGTAATATTACTTCAGGATCAAGCACACTGTGTAGTCAGAGTGTATGCAGGAACATCAGTATTCTGTGGGAAACGTCCATGAATCAAAGTGCTGCAGACGGTTTAGAGGCTTACCTGGAACAAAGCTCCCCTGCACCACCTCCTTGTACGCCCACCATCCTTCGTGAATCTTGGGTGGATTCGGCTGCGCTGTGAGGTGAAGAGAAGAAACACATGAGCAGAGACATCAATCACTTCGATCTGAAGTTCGGACAAGAAAGCAAAAAAAACACGGTCCCTGCCGTGTTCAGACGCTCCCCCAACTCAAATGCTGTGTTTCTTTTTACCGCCCTCATCATTTCCAGATGCCCCGCTAACCTTCTCAGCAAGAGGCCTCGGCAAATAGACTCCCCTGAGACGGTCTGTGAGCAAACAGGCCTCCAATTCCACTTCTCATTTCAGTCCATGTGCACACACACACACACACACACACAAACTCCCCCGTGATGCGATGACTCCCTAGGCATTAGTATGGAAATACATTCTGTCATGTTGTTTGAACTGTGGAAGAAAGCCCCAGATTAGAGCAGGGTGGTACAGTATAATTGAGGTGAGTAAGTAAGGTGACAAAGGTCTCAGAAAAGAGAAAGAGTTGTGACCAAGAATTACCCAGCATGCCTTTGGGATATTGCTTCTTACACCTCAACTTTTTTTCCTTTCCTGTTCATTCACAGAAAACGCACAAAGCGGGGCTTAATCGGCGGTCTCAAGGTTGCCCTGCTCGCTGGTGTTTAATGGACGTCGAGGTGGCTGAACACCCCCCCCTCCCCTCTTCTATCCCCTCCAAACAGCCTCGGTGCAGCACTGGAGAGCAGGTTTAATTTCAGAGGGGTGGACCGGCTGGACGTGGCCCAGAAAAGGACATTTTCTCAGAGGGCAATCTCCACTGCCATGAGCTGAGAGGGGGGGAAACAGCGGTTGGCCTCCCAGGTGGGGAAACAAATTGATTGTTTGTCGACTTGTTTCTCAAAATGATAAATAGTTTCTCCCTTTTTGACGATAAATTAACTTGAAGTAAGCACCAACTCTGATTGGAGTGCGCCCAAATCAGTGCATTGGCCAACCAAGCAGCAGCGAGTCACTTTCCAAACCACGAGAGGGAAGCTGGCCCCCTGCCCAGCACTGCTGGACCCTGACAAAACCCCCTCTAACTGCAACACAAGATCCGTTATACTTTTATATAGTCCGTTTCACACAAAGTGGAAGACTGAAAATCACTTCCTTTTCTAACAGTTTCCTCTTTTCAAATGAAAGAACAGAAAATGATGTTGAAATTGCTGCGTGTAACACCATGGCACCAACATCCATTGTGATGCTTTGGTGTAGTTATTATAAATAAACGATGATGGGAGCCTGTACTCTTCTAATAAAGAATATTAGTAGAGATGTTTCCTGTAAACCCTCTCTTCTTTCTGCACAGCCACCATGTTTCACACCTGTACTCTGGAAGGAGTGTCTTCTGTAGAGCTCTGGATATTTTGAACTAAATCCAACATGGAGGAATACGCTGTGAAATGCAGTGTTACGGCTGAGTCACAGCAACATTTCTGCATCCGAATAAATTCATTTGAATGGATTTGCTTGCTCACTGGTCAGTGATCCATTACCTATTATTTAAAAAGTTTAATTACTCCACAGCCTTTCAAACAACTTCAAAGCCGAACAGAAACATCCTACATCTATAGTGTAGAATGGAAAACGAAAGACTGCTGTTTAACAAGCAGCCAGTCGACAGTTTGCAGGGAATTACTTTAGATGAACAGCCAGCTTAGCGTCTGTACACAGAACTCCAGAAGAACTCCAAAGCTTTAACAGCAGAATCTGTGGTGGAGCTTGCTGACCAGACCAGCAGTCACTTAAATCTGCTAACTTTTGTGGAGCTTGTTACCCCTGAGGCTCGCTGTGGGAGACCTTATATTCTGTTTCCAGGTACACGTCCTATCAGTTGCTTTTGTTAAAAGTGTCGGCTGTATCCTGACCCAGTTAATTTTTTTTGCTTGTTTCCAAAGCTGGCCCTATGTGCGGTTGTTAGCAGACCACGGTTCATAGAGAATTAAACAGCTGGAGGTAGCAGTGCAGATTAGTGCTTCATTCATTACATAACGCCAGAGAAAAGTACACATAATTGCAACACATGCAAAACAAATCTAAATGAATATCACCTCCTGGCAACGGTTAACAAGCCGACCCCCAAAATGTTGAAGCTACGAACACATCCCATCACTGTATTGTAATAAATACTGGACTACAAGTTGTCATGAAGAAAAGAAGCCACAACCAATGATAGACTGAGACTCACCAAGCTTCAGACACACATGTCGTCACGAGCCTCTTCTGTAAACCGTAGCAGTGTACAGTTAGCTACATTTACATACTGCTAACCTTTCAGCTGAATAGCAAATATACTGCGATGACAGTGTACCGCTGTCGACCGGAGAGCGTTTTCATCATGTTTCGACATAAAAGCTCAGCAGTAAGAAAAATAATGAGCAGTCAGAGAGCAGTGCAGTGTTATTTGGGTGTTTGTATGTAGGGGTGGCGGTGTGTGTAAGTGAGAGCCCTTGGGATTCTAGCTACTGTAAGTAATAACATAAAGGAGATTTGGAGGCCTGTGGACATGATCCTCTTACAAGCTACTGACAATACAGATACAGTTCTCTTCCACTCTGCAGTAGAGCCGTTAATAACACCGCTGCAGTCCCTGAAAAAATAAAATAAAACACCTTTCTGGATTGATATGCCCACTCTCTCCGTTATTTCAGTCTAATTAAAGGGAATGTAAAACTATTTTATCGCCTCACTTTCAGACAAATTGCTGCTGAGATACTACAATGATAAATTGTGTGAGGTAAATTGAACCTTTCATGATACTGTGCTGTGGCAGCAGCACTAATTACTAAATAAATTGAGGAATATGAAATTGAAAAGTGTAAAAATACATTAATTATCTATGTATTCAACACAGTATGGCCAATGAAAGAACAGGATGTCTGTAGATGTAGGACTAAACATATGGAGTCTGCAGTGTTGCAGCAAATTAAACACCATTTGTATTTCATTGTCATTTTATTTATTTTGATTTCACCAATTCATGTTTCTTTTTTTAAACGATTCTTAATTTGTGTGTAGCTTCACTGTAGGAGCTTGTGGCTTTTTGACTTCTCCTGTAACATCTGTTTAAGCCATTTCTGCCTCTGCTGTTGTTCTAAATGAAGTAAAAAATAACAAATAAAAAAACTAATTGAATGAAAAGACAAATTTGATTTAGAAAATGTGTTAATAATTTCCTTAATTTAATTCTAAATGACCAATTAATAATAATTAAACATTAATATGCAATCACCTACATTTTAAACACTTATAAATGTTACCTGCCATCATTTATATGCATCTGCTGTGTATGCTCCATGTTGCAACATATTTGATTTAATATTTACATGGTCCATAAGGCTTTACTTACTTTAAAGCCAGGCCTAAAAACTCCAACCCACAGCACTCTAGTTATTGTTGTGGCACACTCCAGACTCCATATATCCATGCAAACTTCTGTCATTGCTTGATAGGAAGTGGTAGCAACTGGTAGCTGATAGATGAGACGTAATCACTTCCTGTGGCTCATCAGAAGAGAGCGAGAGCGAAAGATGCAGCATACGAAGCACTGCCCCCATTTCTCACAATGTCTGGCTCTGGCCCCAAAACACACTTCCTGACATCAGCAGAAAGAAAATGCCTCCAATCTATAAAAGGGAAATGCAGAAGAGATGCTGCAGGAGGTGGGATACGGGAGGAGGGGGTTGATGGATCGCCATTTTCCATTTTATTGGGTCCCAGAGCTGTTTAGATGGACAGTATACGGACAGTGCAATAAAGGTATGATGATTAAACTATCAATTAAGAAGTGTGAGGTAGAAGAGGAGTGGGTGCTGCACAGTGATGAGGGAGCATTTTTAAATGTGTTTGTATGAACATACCTGTGCTGTTGGGTCGTAACGTGTCATCTAATCCACCCTCAATGTGCCCCTCCATCCTACATTTTTTGTTTGGAATTATATTTCATGTGAACTTCTTCAAAAGGAGCATTTTAATATATATTTTTTTAATAGATGCTGAACCCTATTGCAATCCATCAGCAGTATAATTCACATGGGGGTCATTTTGGTTGAAGAATGACACTTGACCAAGTTTACTTGGAGAAGTCAGGTTACTTTTACATGCACTGAAATAACCTGGCAACCTACTCCCAATCCTGGCACAAATGGGTTTTATTATCATCATATCATTAAAGTGATATGTTGTTCACGTTGTTTTTGCTTTAACTTTTCATGATGAAGTGCCACAAAACGACACCATCTGTGTTTCGGTTGGTTTCCTATGAGCCTCGCTTTCACTATGAAATTCTGTTTGCCATCGGGTCCAATCTCCGGGGAAAATGAAGGCTCGAGTTGTGGCACAAAGGAAGTGTGTCAACCGTTGCGCAACCAAAAACAGGAAGAAGATAGCGCTCTTGTTTTCCCCGCTAGCTGTCGGTGGCTATCCCCAGGGTTAGCAGAAACGGCGCACGGTGGGAAAAGCAGAGACGCTGAGGAAACTCTACTCGGCAGAAGAAAGAGCCTCGCTGACAGGAGGCAGCGAAGGCGAAGAGGGAGAGTGATTATAAAGTCTGTTTCCACTTTAAAAACTAGTTTTACAAATTACAATAAGTCATTTATAGTGTTCTCAAATGCATTTTCACAAAGAAACACCAACATGTTGGAACAAATAAATGAACCCCACTTGAGTAAATGTACTACAAATATATTTACTACTTAAGTGCATTAAACAAACACTTTTGAAAAGCATCGATCTAGGCTAGAACTGAGTTTTCCCACTCAGTTATTAGATTAATGAATTTAAAATTGAATATATGCACTTATGTTTGTTCAAGTTGGGCTGTATTTATTTGTTAAATTATTTTACATTTGTTCAAATTTGTTGGTATTTGTTTGTGGAAAATTAATTTGGGGATATGATAAATGACTCAGTATGATATGTGGCGGCGCTGTGAGACCACAGGATATTGTGACAGAGCTTGTTAATTTAGTACCAATGTCAGTTTTAGTCGGAGGATTTTATTGGTTGATGCATCCCAGCCCTTGGAGCGGTGGCATACGCTGTTCTGGTGCAGGAAACCACGTCTCCGCCGTGCACATGTCCTCTTGAAAGCCCCGTGATAAACCAGTTGTGCATGTGCAAGGCCAAGTAACAGTCACACAAAAGAAAATCTATTATCTCCCTACTAAACTTAAACCCCGTGTTAAACCTGGTGTTATCGTCTGCGGCCACAGCACACCGCAGGTTTGGACTGTCATTGGTCACCGACTCTAAATATAGAAGCTCAGACCGGCCGGGCTCAGCATCGACAGTCTGCTGCTCTTGTCAATTCTTTCCAAACTTCATATTTCAAGACTGTCACTGGGCCCAATGTAAACGCGTACTATGTGTTTCTATGAGCCTGTCACAATGTCAGCCCTCACATACACTTATGTGGCTGTCTCTACTGCCAGCAGTTTGTCAGCTTACCCCAATTAAAAATGGTAGAGAAGGAATTAAACAGTAACAAGATAACGTCAGTCGAAAGCAAGTCTGGGAATGAGCTGAAACTGGTCGGATTCCCTCATTGACAGCACTTAGTGTCAGTCAGGTGGAAAGTGCATTACTCAGGTATCATTCTTAACTTTCCAAATATTGTAACTGCTTTCTACTTTCATTCCATCAATTTCTTACAAATTGTCTGAGCTTCTGTCTTTATTTACTGGTGTAAGTACAACAGTTTTCAGACTTGAGTTACCTCCCTTTGTTCTTCCTTCTTTTGTTAAACTGATCTGAAACCATAAAAACTCTACAAACTCCAGATAGAAGTTTTCACAGCTTCTTCTACTTTGGAAACTATGGGGTACATTTTACTCCCTGTACTTTTACTGAAGCAGGACTTTTCATTCTGACACTTTCACTACTTCTTTCTCTGCTGACACTCAAGTTTTTAAGCCTGGCCGCTGCCTCTAGACTAATACATACTTAAATGATTCAAATAACCAGCAAAACCAATGTGAAGCACGTGTACCACTGAGACAAACTCAGAACCAGTGGAGACATCCTCCATTCACCCGGTTCCAAAGAAAACGCTGCTTTTCTGTAGCGTTGTTTTGAAGAGAGGGCTCCTCTAAAGCCGTATGACAGATCGGGTTGGCCACAGCCTCATACTGACCCGAATCCTATTTAGCACAGAAGCGGCCTATTTCATCCTCATACTTCTGGCAGCCAGCCCCTGCCAACCTCCCATAAAGCCAAAAGAGAGAGACTCTGTAAATAAACAGTTCATTTTCATATGATATCCAAACTCTCCCGTTAATATTCATCGAAGGGCACAAGCAATCCTGAAGCCCGGCCATGCAGAAAGAGAGACGGAGGGAAGGATGGTGGGGAGTGACAGGCAGCAGGACAGGTACAGAACAGGCTCAGATCGAGAGAGAAGGGGGAAGAAGCAGAGAAGAAGACAGACAGACAGACAGACAGACAGACGTGAATCCATAAATGAAACTTGACCTTGCCACCAGCTGTGCTTACTGACTTATGAGACAATTATCTCTCACCAAGCTCCTATTGGTGCCTCTCTTTAATAGCCCCTGCTGCAGAGTGTGTGTGCGCGTGTGTTTGTGTATGTGCGTGCACATGTGCCATGCATATTTGGCCATGTGTCACAAAGTGAAAGATCTGGGCCCTGAAGAGCGAATCAAACCAAACCAATTGGTTTCCTATCCAATATGCAGCAGGCAATAGTCTGTGCCAGTACTACTCTGTCTTCATGTGCTGGCTCCGGAGGCACCAGTCACTCCATCAACCCCCAAAACTGCACCGCAAGAAATCATTGCCATACATAATATCTAACTAAATAATAAAATAGTTTATTTGGATTGTCAGTCTATAGTTCTCAGTGTCCAGCAGCTATTAATACAAACGCAGCTACAGTGAACAGCTTGCTGAAGGTAGTAGAAATCCCCTCGAGTTACAGCTTCGGGTACTCTGAGCTAGTTAGTAACCTAGCTATTTGGCTGCTGCCTCATTTGGTTGAGTAGAGGAACTGAGACACCAGGATTTTAACCCTAACCCTAACCCTAGATAGAAAATCTACTTCTTTGTGTTAGCTGCTAACTGCTTTTCACTTAATGTCAAAACAATGTCTTTGTAGGTTTTTGCAGATGAGGTCAAATATTGGAACGTTCCCACGTTGAACAGGCCGGATGAAAAAAGGGACTAACGCTTCCCGTCCTGCTGGTTTCCAGCTGCAGAGATCAAACTTTTGGAGACGTTTTTGGGACTAAGATCTGGGTGTTTGTGGTTCACACGACTCCACCGCTCATCCATTTGATCAGCTATAAAACAGCTGCTGCAAAGTGAAGGCATCATCCATTGATTTGTATTGGTGTTCTCATGGACACATACTCCAAGATCCACACCATCAGTCTCTGACGTAACCTGTAATTGCTGACATTTAACTGAAGTGAAATGTGTTCGCCAACAGCAACACTGCTCTGGTTCCACTCCTTAAAATAACAAGACACTGTTACGATTGATAGTCAGGATTGATTGGGACTACATTACATCAGGGTTAAACAGCTTGTATCAGTTTCAGTGCTGCATTGATTATTGTGAAGGAACTAAGATTGTTTTTCTGACATTATGAAGTGATTTAATGTATTTAATTGAATGGTCTCTACTGTGTTTAGAGTGGCAATTAACAATTGATTAATCTAGCCATTATCTTTTGATTAATCAGTTGTTTAGTCTCTAGAAGAGAAACGCCAGTCACAATATGCAAGACGGTGACAAGGTGAGGTTTCCAAATTGCTTGTTTTGGCAAACCAGCAGCACGAAGATGTTCAATTTACTATAAAATGTTTAACAAAAGCAGCAAATTCTCACTTTCGAGAAGCTGGAATAAGACATTTGCTTGTCAACTGACGTCACCGTTTAATTAATTATCAAAAACTGTCCTGTAAGTTGATTTATGCAAGTGATATTCTACATTTTCAACTCTAATTTTATTGCATTTTTGCAACTTCTTTATGCTAGTCTCTCTTCATGTGACTTTGACTTTGTTACTAATAACATCTGAAGGGGCAAAATCCGTGGCTGCACGTTGAAGCAGTGTTAAAGTGCTTAAAATACAGTTGATACCATCCGAGTGTTGGCTGCTAAATAACTTGAGAAACTGCGATTGGGAAGAAAAGCTCAGTAGCTTTGTTCTTCACTTGGAGTCTGAACTGCCAACTTCACTTCCTGACATGCGTTTTGGAGACCGTTTTGAAGAGTGGTGTGTGTGTGTGGGGGTGTGTTTGCTTCGACTGACATCTCAGATTTCTAAACTAAGAGGGCTCCTGTCTCTCTTTGCCCAAGTCTTCTGTCTCCGAAGCAAACTGACAAGATGGCAGCAGCAGTAAACCCACATCCAGGCTTCAACAAGTTTCAGAACAGTGATATTCTCGACACTTCACCCTCGTTTTCTACACAATGAAAACATATTTCCAGGCAAAAGGAATGCAGGCATTAAAGCTGCAATGTTTTTAACAATTAAATAATGATTATCAGTTATTTAAATGTATTTAACTGGTCTTCTCAACTCAAACCGTCTCTGAAAACTCTGAACACAATCAAATATCAGAGAGGACAAACTCTAATAGGCAACGTTGGGTCAACAGAGGGGTGTCAGATTTATTCAGCGAGGATCACTGATCACACTGAGGCTCCATCCCCACCAATAGGATTTCAAAAGGGCGTTTTAACACAAAATTGATCGCCGTACACACGAGCGTTTCATCAGCGTTTTAGATATAATCTGTCCATTATAACTTCCTGAAGAATCACATGACCATCCATGTGTCCTGGGCATGCACGTGCCGGTGTTAACAGGCTGATAGGACTCGATCAGGAAGTGAATGTGGGCGTCTGCGTCAGCAGTTTAAAACGTCCATTTCCACCCGTCCTCACTAAAATGGGGTCAGCAGTGTCTCCGGTTGTGAAGTGGTCAAGACGCCGGGTGTAAACGTGGCAGAAGCTTTGCGTTTTAAGACAAACGCAGTGTAGATGTAAGCCTGAATCTCACAGACACCACCCCCCCCGTTCACTGAGGGCCAAAAGAAATGCATTTTGTTTGTTGTTGAGCGAGAGAAAGGCAAAGTGAAGTAGATCGCAGACAGGAAGCGCGCATCAATAATTGAAGGCAGGTTTAAAGAAGGGCAGTACCTTTGTCCTCACTGGGTCCTGATCCTATTGAGCAGAGAGCCATAAAACCCTGTGTACCTGCGCCAGTGACTAGACACTGTACTTAGCACAGTGTGCAACAGCTCAGCTACAGTCTCCTCTGTCTCAGCACACACAGCCAAGAATAGAGTCTACTGCAGTGCCCTCACAGGTTAGCATACTTCATCATTCAAGCGTTATTCACAGCAGAACAGGGACACAGTGCAACTTCAAAAACACCTAAACACTTTTTAGAGATGGTGTTCTAGCAACGCAAGATCCATGCTGACATGACTTCATGTGGGGTAGGACTTTCAAAAAATGCTGATGATGTAAAATGAAAGAAGTTTTAGTTCAAACAGAGACTGCCATGGTGCATTAGCTGTGGGCTAACTCTTAGTTTGCTAACCTAAATCAGAGATATCTGGAGCTTCCTCCCGCTTGGCAAAAAAGTACAGAAGTGCTGATACGATGGAGATGATCAGCAGAAGACAAACACTATTTCTGGTTAAAGGAAATTCTGGTGTTTCTCAACCTGAGTCTTATCTTTGTAACTTCATTAATCCCACTGCAGGAATTTGACTGAAAACAACAGACACCGGGTCAAGCAGCACCAATAAACTTCCATTTTATATGAATCATGGAAGCAAATCACAGAAATGAGTCCCTTGGATTAGTGACTGCTGCTAAAACAAACAGGGATCTGCTTCCATTAAAACTGCAGCTAAACCACTTCAGATGTGTAACATTAGAAAAGCGGGATATCAGGCTATTCGTCTGGTGTCGCCACAAGGCTAGCATGACGGGTTACCATGTTGGTAGGAACAGGTTTTCTGTTCTTTTCATTCTACGTGAATGAAGCTTGAGCCTCGTTTTACTTTTTCTTCTTTTCAAACATAATTTACATTTCAGCAAATATCCTCTGTGGGATGTCTCGCTGCATTAGCTAGTAGCACTTTGTTGACACTGTAATTATGTGTGGATAGACAATGGACTGAATGACTACTGGATTACTTAGATTCTGAAAGAAGTTGGTTATTATACCTTTTTCTATTTGATTTGTGGACCTTTATTCTCAGCAGAAATCTGACAAATTGATCCATTTGTGTTAAAACACAATGAATCGAGTGTGTTCCATCACTCAGGACCATACAGTGTACTACAAATGTGATAATCAGCTTTCCTCAGATTTAAGAAATGACCAAAAAGTTGCGCCACTGTGTTAAACCCTCGGCAGATTGTGTAAACGCCGGTGCCCATTCTTCCAGAAGGACTGGCGACATGGCAAAACAAACCGCCACAGAAAGAAGGGAAAGTGAAGCCTGGGTAAAGAAAACACCAGCTTTCTGCATCTCTCATCACTCACTTCCTCTCCATGTCCCTCACACAAACACTACTCCTGCAGCAGGACACACATCTGCCCAGGATTATCAGATTAGCAGCTGGAGATTTGGCCTCCCTGACAGGCCCTGTGTGTGATGGACAGTGAATTGGGGCACTTGGATGGTGCTGTTGTATGGACCAGCGAGGACTGCTTTCTGATTAGAGCTCATGAAAAAACCGCACCGTCCACCTGCAGTGTGATGCTTCCACATCACCGCTGTCACCACAGCCACCGTCTCTTCCTGCCAGCCTCCATCAGACTTCCTCACTTGGCTCCTTCTGGCTGCGTCAATCCTTCGCACACACACACACACACACACACACACACACTCTCCATCCCATCTCCCCGTGGTAAATTACAGCTGGCGTGGAGGTCGTCTCACTCCAGCTGGCTGATAGACTTCAGATTCCTGAGCAGCAGATGTGATGAGCTACGGCTGCACGGGGATAGGCACGGTGGTCACTCACACATTTGTACTACAATACACTTGTGAGGACACACCAACATTCAGTCTTGAATACTGAAATGAAGTCCTACACTTGAACTAATCCTAGAGTTGTGTTGTATACTTTCTACAGAAGTCCTCACACATGACAAGCAGCTGAGTGACTAAAACACTAAATATCTTTAATGTTTGTGCTCTGTGTGGTCAAAATGATAGTCTGCTATATCTGTTAGTGTGATCTCTGCAGCCACTTTTAAAAAGAGTTTCGTCAAATAGTGTCTGAAACCCATTTCTACCACCTTTTCCATACTGGAACTGAGGGGGCTGCGTGCAACTATCTTTGTATGTTTCCAGAACAAAAGGTACGGTGGCCATTCTTAAACACTTGCCTTTAACACATGGTCGTATGTCTATTCATAATACTGACTTTAGTGGAATGATCTGGCTGTTGCAGCATGTCAATATAAGGATTCAGTAGTTAACAGTTAAGCTTGCATACATGCCAACATCAACTAAAAAAAGGTCTAAATCTCCAGGTGCTAAAAAGCTGCTATTTCAATGTGTTTTAATCAACGTTTGATGCTGTTCCATCTTATTTTCAGGTTGTTGATAATGTTGTGAACATTAGAGTGATTTAGTGGAAGAAAAACCAATTACAAATCTCAAATGAATCTGAGTTTTGGGTTATTAATAACTTTCGCTGCTCACAGCTGTTGAAAGCAGAACCAGGTGGACTAAAAGGAGTTGACAGTCTTTAGATGTGATAAGCAAAATGCCAGCCTGGATTCAGTCATAAAAATAACGTGTTACTTGTTTATCTCCACTTTTGTAGAATTGAGGACCAATCAAAATGTCTTTCGCAAACTGTTGGTGCTCACAAGTGTAGCAAAAGGGCAGCACGCACACATTCTGACCAGACAGCCAGCCATGCAGAAGCTGGTAGGCAGAGATTTACAGAAACACTGCCTTGTGCCAGCATTTGCAACATGATGCATCCACTCAGAGCAGAGGAAAAGTGATTGCAGGCATCTTTAGTAACAGGGATGTTTGGTTGGTGGCATATGGTCAGCCGGTGGAGACACGTGTTATTGTCACGAATACACCAAAGGCCCCTAACGCTGCGATTTCATCATCCCATTTACATTTCCAAGCTTCCGCGAGGCCACGTTTCTCTGAAGGTAACGTGCGATTATCTGCGGTGGCCACGCTTACTCGCAAAATAAGGTTCGGCAGGGGAAGCTGAGCTGCTAACGTGCCTCCGTCCCTGGCAGCAATCAGGTGATATTACTTTGCCTTCAAGCCAATACTTGCTTGCACAGCTTGTTTGGAAATGTCTAGTAATGCTTGAGGTGGGGACTTCATTATTGCCTTTGAAATTTCAATGTTACTTCTGCAAAAGAATTCAATATTACATTTTTATAAACTTTCAACACTCCATCAAACATGTTCTGCAAGCTGAGATTTCACTTAGGCGCCGGCGCCAGAGGGCAGAAAGGAATTGCACAGATTGGTTAAGAGGAAGGAGAAAGAGGACGAGATGAACTGAAAACATTCCCAGCTCCTAAACAGGTTGTCCAATTAGAGAGAGAGAGAGACAGAGAGAGAGACAGAGAGACAGAGACAGACAGAGAGAGAGAGAGACATCCAACTGATGTAAAAGAAAAGCTGTGCAGAAGAAACCTGCTGTAGCTCTACAGCAGACAGCCCACATGGCTACTTGGCATGCCAGAGTGAATTCTGAAGTTGTGAACAAAAGGATGAATCCTTGTTTACAGTATATGATCAGCTAGAACCAAGACGAAGCAGAGAAAGCTGCATTGTGTTTCAGAGCTGCGTAATAAATTGACATTAGGCACATATTCATTATTTAAGAGGAATGTGTGCAGTAAGCTTTCCTCTAGGGACCACACAGATAATTAAGTCATTTTGACTGCTTTCACAACTTTAATGTCTCCTTTGTTACGTCCTTTAATGATTAAAACCCCTTTATTTGGTTCTCAAAGACACGTCCTGGTGTTGAATCTTAAAGTTGTGTTTAGCTTAAAGACTCAATCTGCCATCCCAAAAACATTTTCTAAACGAGCTTGTTCACGTAAGAAAAACAGAAGCTTGCCTTGCTTCGGTACTTTCCCTCTTGTTCTTAGGAGCATTGACTAAGACAAGGGAGGGAGAAAGAAGGCTCAGTCCTTTTCTACAATCTGTCAGTGTGGGGGGGGGGGGGGGGATTTCTGCTGAGAACATGTTAAGCCAAAGCTGAGGAGTGAAAAAACAAACAGCATTTGTCAGAACAGATGGAGAACAGCAGACAAAACTGTTTACCTGGCACATAATGTCAAATCTGGCTTTTTGAGCAGAAAAACCAAACAAATGCTGCAGGACGAAGGAAACTTACAGGAGGTGAAAAGCCTTCGTCTAAAGGTGCGCTCAACACGCCACTACGACAACACAATCCTGCTCTGGCCTTTTGCCATGAAAGAAATAAACTGTGGAAAAGCACACAACAAATCTTTATAGATCTCGGCACAACTGGAGTCCACCAAAATCAATACTGTTCTCTTCTTCTGTGGAATATCTGCAACAGGCAGACTCCTCTGTAGCTGGTGAGTGTGAATTTCTGATCGTTGATTTGGCCATTAGAGCAACAATCCAGCCTAAAGGCAGTCTGATTAGTTTTATTATGGTCGACAGTTTAGTCAATACTTGTGGGCATTAAAGATCCATCTCCTCATACTAGAATCTGGAAGAACCGAGGCTCGAATCATCCAGAAGCTGAAGACGATTTAATCACTGCCAGAAAATGATGCTGATTATTGCTCTTAGTTGATCTTTGACATTCATCATTGTTTGAGTTGCTTCTTCTCAGTGAACCAACTTCACATCATGGCTGAAATACTAAATTCAACTACCCCAGGGCCTCACACCCTGCCCCCCCCCAAGAGCCAAGAGCAGTTCACTGTGTGCAATTGCTTTGTAATTTCTATAATTAGATGCTATGGGTCATGAAGGACCGTGCCAGTGATTTTGCACATCTGTGCCCATTTACTTGGAATCAAGTGACTTTGCATCACAACTAACGCTGCTGTGTTTCAGAAGTGTAAGTGTATATTTTCTGTTGTCCCAGGCTGTTAACACTGAGGCGTGCAGGCAGCAGGGACCCAAACGCAGGCAGACAGGGAGGCTCAGGCAGTTATTTTAGCTTACATACAGGCAGGCAGATAGACAGGCAGGCAGGCAGGCAGACAGGGGAACACGAGGAAAACATCCAACCAGGCCACTCCATCCAACAGGAACACGTAAACTAGACGCACAACAAGCAGCAACCGAAGCCAGAGCAAAGGAAAGGGGGCCGGTACATGTAGGAAGTGGCTGATGAGGGAACGAGGTTCAGGTGGGGAGGGCAGGGAAGCTCTTCTTCTTCTTGTTTTACGGTGGTTGGCATCCTGATTATTGGTGCACTAGCGCCACCTTCTGCTCCGGAGTGTGGAACAGACGATATCAATACTAGGTCCTGTTTTGAGCATTGATACTAGTGTCTACAGGATTGATATCTTAACAAATAGATGATCCATCTAACATTAGATCACACTCTGGAAAAACAGGCCAAAGGGAAGGCCATCTTATGTTTGCCCCAGGCCCCCCCACATGGGTCAGTCTGGTGCTGCTTTACATCCATAACAGTTTTATGTGCATCATCAATATACATGCTGCCTCTGTGTAATCCCATGTAGGCAGATATATGGACAACCATCCGCATGCATTAGATATGAGGCGTCCTCCATTATTACTATCATTAGATTGTATTTCAAGATCATTTGCAAGAGAAGAAAAGTGTTTAACCTGAAGTCCTGTGGCTCATATTTACTATTTGCTGATGTTTAGGTGGCAGCTATGAGTCAAATACAATAAAGCACATATTACTGCTGAGCTCAGTCCAAAGATCAAATGAAAATGACCCAGAAGAAACAAACGCGGTGGAGGTTCAGACGTTCTATATGTAGCCCATAGAACATCAATGGACCATTGACAGATAACCATGAAACCATTTATAATTAGCAGTCCGTAATGAAATGACACCGCAGTCAAGATGATTTCTGCGCTCTATCTCATGTCTGCAGCAAAATAAAGGGACATCATTTCCCACAAACCACAGAAACCAACGTTCAGTCAAATGAGTTAATGAAGAACTGTAGAAGAACAAGAGACAACTACAATCTTTGTTTCACTCTTTTTTAACAGAAGAAGTGGGGGATGAAATGAAGGGTGTTGACGTGAGGCTGGAGAGTGGAGACCTACATTAACATCAGTCTGATGGGACCAGCCTGCCACATGTTTTACGTTTACAGCCGTGCAATCCAATTCTGCATACGTTCGATGGTGACAAATGTACAAACAAGTGAAGACTATAAAACATGCTGCAGCCCACAGTGTAAGTCACTGAACCCATGGGGACTCTATACTTCCTGTTTACATCCCCCACAGCATTATGGGGACTGTTGTGATGGAGGGGTGGGGGGGCACGGTTCAGTGTCACATTTTGAAAACCCCAGCTGTAGATATGTAGCATGGATGCAGACAATCACCGAAGAGAGCTGCCTCTCTGCCCACAGAGTCTTCTGTTGCTGGAGCGACGCCAAGCTTTGCCTCTTGATTACATCACAGATTAGAGTCTGAGGAGACTTTCGTGTCAACAATCCAGGCTCAACTGTGCAAGATAACAGTTTGCCTTGAAGTCTGATTTAGCTGCATTATCAATTCTGTAGATTTGTGTAGTTTAATATGACACCAAGCTGCATCAGAACAATTAGGTGATAAATAAGCTCCATCCCATCAGATATTTTTGTAAAAAACATTTTTTTTGAATGCAATGAAATGCTGCCACTTTTACAATCTCAAGTCTCACCCCCAGATGACTACCTGTGCTTTTTAGTCTGATTCAGGCCGCAACATGAAAAGAAAAAGAACATTTTAGAGGAAACTTCTGCAAGTTCTCACCAGCAGGTCACAGAATAATCTCCACTTAAGGTGCACTCACTCGCTTATTCTTGACCCTTCGTCCATCAATCTTTCCACTGTCAAACTCAACATTTATGGGTGAGAAGTCTGGAAAGTGCTTGGAATAATTGAAAGTTTGAACACGTACACTAACAACACGTTCTCACTCCCAACTCATCAAATACTATGACAGCTTGGTCAGTGGCCTCACACTATATCATATCAAACTATGATGCTTTACATAACGTGCAGGACTCTGCAGTCATGTTAGCAATAATACATATGCAACGTCCGGTTAGACTTTCAAAATAAAACATGATGAGAACCTTTTCACGTTTTTATGAGTTTTGGACGTGCAGGATAGGATGAAGTCAGGTGACCTTTGTGATCATAGTCAGATGACATTTGCTGTCATGGTAACAATAATAAACAGGTGGTTAACATTGTGAACCGTGTCAGGTTTAGGCATGTGTTAGGTTTCGGTAATAAACTTAGTCAGGTTTAATGGTTTGGCTTAAAATGAGTTTTCTTGTTACATACGTAGGCTAAGTTAGAAAGAAGTCAACACTGCTTATTGGTTTCACACAGGAATCGAACTGCGGAGTCCTGAGTGAAACCCTGTGATTCACCCATCCACCAAAGCACCAGCAGAGGCCCAGATATCCTGACTTTTAGTCCTGAGTAGGAGTCAAGCTTCAAAATTAGTGGATCTTACACTTCCCATAATGCAACTGTGTTCAGCCACAAATGTAAAGTCTCTCCCGAACCAAGATTACTGACGACATCATCTGGCTTTTCACCCGAGAACCACAGGAGACATTGAACACACCATTTAACTAACCGGCTGAGTAGACTGACCTCTGTGTGTGAGTGAAAGATTGTCTGTCTGCAATGCACCACGTCTCAGTCTAACACCCTGCTATTTATGTCAAAACTTGACATTTTATTGGTTAAATACAATGTTTAGTTACTAGGTCAGTCAACATTTTAAACAGTGCAGTGCCATTGGCCAATACAAATGTCATGTCCAGTACAATGGAAGCTGGGTCAGGTGTTTAAGGGAAGCAGCAGATGAGATGAAAGGTGTTAATTACCACAGCAGTTGTATTCATTAGCTATGACGAGCTGAAGTCAGTGGGAGAAAGAATATAAAGTCTCTGCCCTCATTTCTATAGAAGACATGAAGCATATTCATTTATAACTCCCCAAAAAAGAACAGGATCATCGTGTTCCTGGTTGGTTCGCCTCAATTAAAACATATTTTTAAGGACAAACCAATCCAAACTGGAGGGTGGGGCTGGGCCACTGACGTAGTGCCTTCCTCCTCACTGCCGACCTGAGGGCGAGGTACAGAGAGAAGAGGAGAGGCTGGCGTGTGTAAGTGCAGTGGATGAGCACGTTATCCAACTGTGAATTCCCAGATGTGTCTCATGTTTCTTATTTTTATTTTATATTTTACACTCTGAAGATGCTGGATCTGCAACTTTTATCCCAAACGCAGCTTCTCGTGTTTTAGGCGTCGATCTGTGAATCCGCTCATATCCGCCTTGGATTTAGACACATTTTCACAGTTTACAGTGAACACATGTACATTTGTGATTTGTTTTATTGACCACATTGTCATAAAAATGACTATATAGAGGAAGTTAAAACACAATGACAGCTGCATGGTGTAAAATCCGTCTATTATAAAGTCTTGTATCCGTCTAAACACAGTAAAGTGAGGGAATCCATTGCTCCATTGATAAGCGCTGATTTATCCGACGCATCTGCCTGCGCAGCGCGCACGGAGCAGTTATAACACAACATGACCTACAGCGCCGCATCCGCTCATGCACGGCGGAGTGCCGCGCTCTCACCGGTGCGCACAACTGCTTCTCTGGATCATAACTCCGACTGAATTGTTTCTGGAGCCCGGAGATTTCACATTAACGGAGAGGCCGGGGGGGTGTAGCTAACACGCGACGTGTGGAGCAACAAAAACACATAAAAACAAGCCAGTGTTCATTGTGACTTGCATTTTTTGAATGCGTGCGTCAGAAGCCTGCGCATTCAGGGCAGGAGGCTTCACCGTGACCGTCTAAAGTCACACACACGCTGAACGCTCTTTAGGTAACCAGAGACTAAAACTACAGGGTTTCTTGTGAATGAATCAATTTCCCCACATAACAAAAAGCTAAAGCCCCCCGTGTGCCTCAGTCACCTCACAGGACTGAGAAAAAGTTCAAACATAATCCATTCTTACATTTCTGTCATGCACCTGCCCCAAAGACACAAACAACGCCCAGAACTCACCTGATATGCAGACAAAAACATTGGCTTGGAGAATGATCAATATTTCCCAGATTATATCCATCCTCTGTCTTCATTCCACGTACATTACGCACGGATTAACAAGGAAATAAACAAGAAACGGAGCTTTATCAGTTGCAGATGTCTTGTCCTTCCAGACTGGATCCCGCTGTACACCTTCCACCAGGTACTTTCCACACCACACACATAGCAGGTGATCAAAGCCTGAGGGATAAATGCTGCGCGTTCCCACCACTGAATGCAACAATTCCAGGGATGGCAAGAAAAAAACCGGGGATGAACTCCAGACAAAAGAGCCGAGCACAACACTGATCCTCTGTCAGTTCACTGTTATCCAGTGCGCCCTAGAACGGACACGTCCATCCACCCATCCGGCACCGTTTCACAGAGCGGGCGTCCCGTTCTCACCACGGAAAGTCACACATGATCGTGTCAGTAAAATCTCTGTGTAGGAAGAAAGAAGCAGAAAGCGTCGATTAATGAGGTGGGACAGCTGTGGGACCAGACTAACACCTGGAGACACCGCACAACTCAGAAACTCGCATCGCCAGGTGGCGAGCCTCCCAACACTTCTCTCCTTCACTGCAAGGGACCAGGGTCAAGTTCAGCGCAATGACTCTGAGACTTCCGGTGTAGGCTGTCAAAATAAAGCTTACATGCAAACATACGTAGATGGAAGCACCGGAGATATGAATGTATTTCAGGAGAGTTTTCAAATGTTAACACTTTAACATTTTAATGTAAATGGTGACAAATAAAGGGTTTGAGTAACAAAGAGAAGACACGAGACCCTCTCCGTACATAACGAGACCGTTTAAAGGGACTTCAATTCTTAAACTTAGACCTGCTGAAGAACTGAAGAAATGTGTGATAGGTGATATAATTGCTGTCCAGTGTAGTGTTTGAATCCCAGTCTTCCATTATTTTGGCTTACCACTCAAGGCATCACGTAATTACATTGTATTTGACACCATTATAAACATTATTCTTCCCCTGAGCACGTGTACATGTGGATGTATTTGCCGGTATAGATTATCTTTAATGTGCTTTTTTAATTTGTATACAAAACGACATGATTTCCGTTCGTGCTGTGGGTAACTGTGCGGAGCTTGACGCAGGGTTACTTCGCTCTCCATCCCACTCACCCCGTGCAGAACTAATTCACTGCTTCTTAAAAATGAAGGTATTCTGTGTAAACGTGGAACTGAATGTGGGGAGTGTGTTTCTGAGAGGAAAACAGACACTTACAGCGACTGGAGACCAATTCTCTGCTAATTTAAAGGTTAGGAAACTCCGAACAGCGCAGCTTTGACGCATCAGAGAATATCTGTCCTGAAACGAGACTCTGTGTTGAGAGCTAAAAGTATTTAGAGAGGAAGATGAAATCAATCCAACTCGGTAAAAAGACGAGGCAGATCTGCCGAATGTCATCAAAGAACTGAAACGTTGATAATAACGAGCACCAGTGATCTAATAATGAGAAGCTACTCATCCAAACGCGAGGAACAGTGCACTCCCAGACAAGCGACAGTTGTATCCTCACCAACAGCTCGTAATGGACTCACTGATCCAGTGTGGCACCGGGCGCCCAGCGATGCCACCCAGCTCTGCGGCTCACACACTATTAAGATTCACGAGGAGCTGTGCGCGCGGCCGCGGGCGCACTCAGCTAAGGCGCGCCCTGGCGGGCGGACGGGCGGGGGCACAGGTGGATGAAAACCGCGCACTGCAGAAAAATGTCTCATGTGTTGGTGTTGAAATATTGTTTGTGATAAAAGAATCACCGTCACTGATCTGAGGTCCGGTGTAATTCAGTTCCAGGCGCTGCATGCATGAAGCAGGAACGCCGGGATTTCAAGACAAGGACACGCGGACTGGAGAAAGAATCCCAGGCAGTTGAAATCAGGCCTCCCTACACACACATGCACTTCTACTCCTGTGAGAACCCTCACTGACATAATTCATTCTCCAGACCTTTCCAGAACCGTAACCATCACAACTTAGTGCCGAACACTGACCCTGACCTGAACCGGATTCTAACCTGAACCCCAAAACCAGGTCTGAATTCTCAAACAGCCCTGTGAAGGTCTGTCTGACAGTGAGGACCCACCAAAACGTCCTCACTTTCAAAACATGTCCTCACTCACAAGGTCTCAAACTCAAATTGGTTCTCACAAAGATAGATGTACACACACACAAACACAAAACACACACACACACACACACACACGGAGCGAGTTAGAGCGAGCATAAACAAGAAAAGACTGGCAGCCTCTCCACCAATCTGCTCGGTTCATGCAAAAGTGTTAAGATACTGTGTGTGTGTGTGTGTGTGTGTGTGTGTGTTTACACTACAGTTTATTGTGAGCCTAAAAAAAATAGTCATTTCCACAGAAGTATTCACATTTTACATGAAAGGAAAGTGCTGCTTACACCTTCATGTTTATCATGTATGTGCAGGACATACGTATGTGGACACTCATCACATTACATATTATACATTACACCCATATGTGATAGTTGAACACATCATAACAAAACTGTGGGCGTTGATGTGCTGCTGTAACCCACTGCCCTCTTCTGCTGTCAGGCCTTCCACCACACACCAGCCTCCAGAGCATTGGAGCGGTGCAGCCGGCGAGCCAGACCTGGTTACAAACACGTCGGTTGTTGTTGTCAATTGTTAATTAATCATGTTAATTGTATTGAGATAAAGTAAGCAAAGTAGGTCACCGCTTATTATTTTGACCCAAACCAGACCAGGTTTGCCAAAGTATCGAGACACGGTATTGGTGTTGGTGGGATGTGTTGATCATCTGGAAGACACAGAATAACACCAGTCTTATTACCATACTGTGTTCAGCACTTGAACTGAGACTCACAGATATGATACAGAATAATTCAGATTCCCATCACACATGTCATTTTACATTCTGACACGCACGCACCGCTGCCTATTGATCCCTCGCCGTCCACAGCAGAGCTTACTGCAGGACGTTTCTGTTCATTTAAAAGGAAACTGCTACTGTGAAGTATAATATGCATCCAGCTGCAACTCACTGTAACTACCCAGCAGCCTGTAGCTAGAAAAATACATTCTGTGTAAGAAAATAGCAACCCTATTACTTCACCTGTTATTTTCTTTGGCACGGGCTTCTGAAAAGCCAGAATTTCGTCAGGTGTTGGTGGTGTTTGAAGGTCTAACGACTTGATGCTGTGATTTTCCTCCATTTATCCCTTCCTGCTTGTAGCTCCTGTGATGTTCCAAGTAACAAAGGCCGGGCGGGAGGTAGAGAATGACGGGCAATCGATACCATACACAGCATGATTTTTTCAAGTGCCACTTTTCCACATCAGAGAGGTACATCCCCGCAGACTCCCCCGTCCCTTTGGACCCAGATGCTTTTACCCATCAAGTCTCATCCAGTGTCTCTTTCCCACCATGTGGGCCTGCACGGTGTAAAGCTGCTTCTTCTAAGGAGATCCTTTCAAAGGTTACTTTCTCCTGGAAGCACACAGAGCGTATTCTGTTTCAGCTCCAGATACGATTGTTATTCAGCTGACAAAGGTCTCCGCGCTGCCGGTGTGAGGAAGGAAATTGCTGTTCTCACAACTCAGTTCCCTTTCAAATCTGATTCTTCCATCATTTCCTCCATCATTTCATTGGTAATGTGATGACATGACAAACATCGTCCAATCATGAGCCCGGATCACAATAATGATCCGCACGATGTTTTGAAAGGTAAGAAGAGAATCTAGTGAATGAATGACAGACTTTCCAGGGAGGCAGATGTCAGTGCAGTGTCTCACCTTCAGACGGGTTTTAAATGGAGAGAAACCCCGTGGCATGCTCGGATTTCATAACTGATCTCTGACCAGGACACACTTTTTATTTCAGTGACTGTGTGGAAATCACGTGTTATATCAAAGAAGAAAGGCATTCAGCTGATTGTGAGTCTTACAAGTAAAACATGGTGAAATACAACAAGTGGGACTTAACATAAGAAGGTTGGTTAGAGGCTACCGGGAATGAACTCCTATGTCTGTAGTAATTATTACAATAACAAGAACATCTCACGTGTTGAGGTTAAAACAGATACCAGTGACACCTCTCAGTACTCTACAGACTTTTGTTGGCACACTCTTTCTGCACTCGTTGCTACTTGCAATTAAAAGTTTGAGAAGTTCCCTAATTCCTTTTGTAGACTTCATTCCAGATACTAGGGGGCAGGCAGATGTTAGGATCAACTCCAACATGATCAAGAGTGTATCCTTTCTCAAAATGAAGCAGTTAATATGGTGATCCCTGTAAACTCTTGGAAACGTGTAGTCGTGCCTTCCAGGCTGCACAGTTCAACAGCATCCAGCAGCTGCTGGAGCGGCGGAGAGGAGTCCGTGGGACGGGAAGTCTGTCTCAGCTTAAAACACTGTACTCATGTTCAATCAGTCATATTGATTGTGGAAAGTATTTCCCCTGATGTCCACTGGATGCTTCAGTTGTTCCAATGTCCACTAGAACCATTTCAAAAGTGTGGCGTCTTCAAGCGGTCGCTTCTTCAGAATGATTTCAGATTGTTTGGTGTGTTTTGTGTTTTACAAGCGTATTAAACATGAATATTGTACATTAGCAGAAAACATTACAGAAGAGAAGTGGCGTGAACAACAAGGGGAACTAGTGTCGTATGTACAGAAAGATAATGTAAGTAACTAATGAAATGCATCATGAAATATTAAATGAATGTTGAATTTAATTAAAGAGCAGCTTGTGAGCTCTAAGTGAGATGCTCCAGTCACTTATCCTCACAGCGCGGGCTGCAGAGGCAGCAGATCTGTGGGCATTGGAGATTATCTAACTCTTCCCTTTAGCTCCTTTGAGAACTTTTGCTTCAGCTGACTCTTGAGCTCCGGTCAGTTCTTAAGGCTGCACTATTCTCCAGCACAACTGCCTGTCAAACGCTCCAACAGCTCTGGAAACCCCCTTTCTAACGACGGGATTCTGGGGGGATACGTCCACCAATTTCTGTAACTTTCTGAAAACAACAATCTGACATTCACACCCACTTCACATCGTGATCGGTCAGCTGTGCAGGAGGTGAGAAGGGATTGAACGTCTGTCCAGCTGTCGTTTTTCATGCTTTCGTTCATTATCTTTGATCCATTCTGTGGGTCTTTGTGCTGAGAATAGATGTCTCAGATTCACTTCCGCTTTTAAAAGAGCTTCTCAAACAAAACTGTTTAATCTACATTAAAAGCAATACGCCGCTTTAGATTTAAATATTTTTAAATATCAAAATGTATCTTTAAATGAGCAATAGTTACGATTGATGATCTGATTCTGAAATTAGCTCGGGTTAAATGGAGCGTCTAAACTACTTGCAACATTTTCCATTTGAGTCGTGTATTTGTGCTGGAACAAAGCACTCTTCTTAGATATACAGTACGTCAGATGTTTTTAAGGCTTCTTCTCATAAATGTAGGAAAAATTTGTTTTCCTTGCATTTCAAATTGCTTCAGTGAGTGAGGAAATAGCCGAGACATTTTATGGTGATACCAATTATCCCATGCTGGCTAATGGGGAAGCATGAATACTGAGAGGATGATGAAAACTGAATTTTTTATGCTAATTGTGATGCAGCTGAAAAATGACATCTCATGTTGAATGTATCACTTGGAGAAGACACAGGATCCAATCGAGGATTAGAAATGGCACAAAGCAAATATGTGACAGTCAGAAGTCCGGCCAGAGTTCACGCTGTTCACATGTTTCTGATTAACAAGAAAGAAACCATCTCAGCAGCCTGCCTTCTGGATTTGCAGGTAAGGCTGTGCCTGCAAGCCTGATCGATATTCTTGTGGTTCAGAGGCCAAATTTATGCAGATGAAAGACACTAATTATGCTCATGTCTATGTGAGGAAGAATGACTGGGTTGCTAATGGGAAAATCAAAACACATTAAGGACAGCCAAATGATTTTATTTTTCTTCAATGACTTCGCCTTCTCAGAAACAGATGGAGAATGGAAGCCAGAGAGAGAGAGAGAGGGTGCTGCATGGAGGACAGGAAGGAGAAAATGCAACATGTTGAAAGATTTCATTTGGCTAATTATGATTAATTCAGAATATATGTGTTTGAAGACGGCCAGGTCTCATTATTATTCAGCCAGGGTTTTGTTTTTCCCTCGTAGTGACAGTCACACTGCAGCTGTAAACAGACAGCTTCTCACCGGCCCCTGGAGGACTCCAAGTGTCCGTCAAAGAGAGAATTAAAACAGCACTGTCTCTGTGTGTGGGAGAAACCACAGCGAAGGGTTAACCCAACTCACCCCATATTTAGATTTGCATAACATATTTGACTCATCTATTAGTCTGACAGAACTGTAATATGACACAAAGATTGGGTCAAACAGTGTTGCTGTGTGGACATGTTGGACAGTCTTAATTTGAGCGTATGCATTGACGGGTGTTCAAAGTCTCACCCTGTGGCCCCTCCTCAGACAAATTGAGACATCTCGTCGAGACAGCCTCATTTGCACTCCACACTGGCTGGTGTGGGATGATAACACTGAGTGCACACGCACAAACAGACGAGTGGGCGGGCGTCCTAATGGTTTAGCTATTTTTAAAACAATGCGATGTAACTTTTTCTGAGCAGCAGCCACAAACAGATCAAATGACCGTGTGTAATGTGAAGTCTAACTATCAGCTCCCCTCTGCTCTGCTGTGTTTTAACGGTTAGTGTACTGTTCACTACCTGCTCATCACCACACAGCACACAGACACAGTTAGCAGCTAGCTGTGAGACACAGAGCTGCTAAAGAGCTGGATGGAGTCCCTCGGGAGCTGGTTGAAACTAAACCAGAGCTAAAGAGAGAGTGAATGTCAACGGTGCTTTAAATAAGTAATTGTTTTTCAAATTTAAAGACAATGTTGTAAGGTGTTAATTATGTCATCAGGGATCATTCACTGGAGGCCTTGAATATCGGACCTGTAGATATCTCTGAACCAAAGTGTTCATTCAATCAGTTGCTACTTCATCACGTTACCTCTTGCTGGTTTTCTATGAGAACGTTTAGGGCTTCTGTTTGCTGTGTGGCTGCGACGATGACCAGCTCTGTGTTCTGTCTGCATGAACCTGCGTTACACAAAGAGGTTGGTTTCATAATGCAAACTCCATTTAATCAAAACTCTGTTCTTAAAATTTGACTGGCAGCAGAAAATGAAATCACATGGTGCTCTGTGAAGGATGGTGGTGAGATGAGAGCTCTTCATGGACAGATTCCTCTGACTAATGGAAAGACAAAGAAGTATCTGATTGCTGGAGTTCATTTGTCCAGCTTCTATGTTTCATCATCACATATATAATTAGAAGAGGTGACTCTGGATTGAAGAGTGTTATGTAAAGACGTCCTTCAGCTTTTATCATAAGTCTCATCTTAAAGGGTTCCAACATGAAACGATCTCTGAGGGAGACTGTACGTCATTAACAAATTCTCCCGACTCAGTTAAAACTGAGCCCTTTAATTAAACACTCAAACTTCAGTCATGCAAATCAGAGTGTCCGTTAGAAAGAGATTACCTGATGACCATTAAAACTCTATCCATCAGCAAATGACGGAGGAGTTTAAAAATATCCACCTTGAAATATTTATCAGCTTAGTGCCGCTAATGGGAATTGTTTCATCTGCACGCAAACGGCTCCATCATTTGATGTGAATGTTTTTTCACTTGTCAGTAATTAAAATGTAAATGTGCATTTCTATTAAACATAATTGTAATTTCTTATCTGTATGTGATGTGTCATGGATTTTATTTTTCATCACTTGAACTTTCAATAAAAGTCTATGCTTCAACAACAGTTTCCTGTGTTTGTATTATTTCAACCTTTTAATTAGAGTTCCTGCAGCCTGGGGGAAGCAGGGGTCAGGGCCTGGATACGTTATCATGCGTCACCATGCTCCATATCTCTCCAGGAAACATGCTGAGAGAAAATGGCTGAAGGATCAATACACTTTACTTTTTTACTTTCTTTACCTTGTCTGTGGCGTTCTCCTGACTTCATTTCAAGACACAGTCATTGTGCTTGTGTTCATATTTAACTAGAAGTGGCTTTTCACTCTCACTCCCTCCGTGGCATAATCAATGAAAACCATCAGTGATTATGCATAATCGATTAGCAAAACATTGATTAGGGTGTGAGTGGGGCTAACCCGGTGGTTAAACAATGCGGAGTGGCCCAAAGATGAAGTGTGGTCAGGCCGCTGAGGTGGAGGTGCTCCTGGCAGCAGTCAGAAAGAAACAGCCAGATTTGTTTTGTACAAATGAAGGAACATTTGGGCAGCTAATCAATGCAAAATCTATTTCCAGTCAACACCCTCCTCTGTTGCGTACTGCCACGTTTCTAATGAAGAAGAGAGCACACGGTGGCTTTTCACCAGAGGAGACTGATGATGGTGTTCCAGGAGGAGCCGAGCCAGAGAGCATGACGTATCTGAAATATACAGCACCACAAATACTGCAAAATATTCTTAATCTGCTTCACCACATGCATCATACGGTCTGATCACCTAAATGATTAATAAGGTTGCATTATATTGGGAAGTGTCCAATGTATGTGGGACCTGGTTCAAAACGCAGGAGTCCGGACCTCAGGGACGGCTGTCGTCTGAAAGAACTGCGAACACTTTATCATCCCACTTTATGGCTCGTTTTTATTTGCAAGTGAATGTGGGAGCTTAAGTGACTTTTCAATTGTCAGATTTATTCAATAAAGTGGGAGGAAATCTTTCTCTTCCAGAAATACAGAATAAAACGTGAATATATACAGGAAGCTACAGATTTGGCTTCTAAAAACTGCCTTTTTATCATTTGTCAGAAACTATTTTATCAAATTAAATCAGGAATATGTTGTTTATACACAACTTGGTATTTATTTTCAAGTTGCAACACTATTTTCTATTCATACAAACAAGTACACATTTTATAATTGATATATATTATAATGATTACAACAATAATAATGTAAATATCAATCACCATCTTCAACAAAACTACCACACTCAACACCGTAATAATATTTTAAAAAATAGACACACACACAACAGAATCAGTGTGTGTGTGTGTGTGTGTGCACGTGGCAGTAGGTGTTGATGCGTGTAGGTGGGTTCCAACAACGACTGGTAGTCATGGCAATAACGCACCCACGCACATCTTTTATTTCAGTAAAAGGAGATAATTATATGAATAGAAAGAAATCAATGGTTTAATTATATGAATAATGTTTATACCAATACTAATACCAATAATACCACCACCGACACTACCAATATTAATAATAATTACAATAAAAGGAGAAGGTTTTTGTGTTCAGTGTGACTTGATTTCAGATGTCCCAGAAGTCAGAAGTCCCATTTTAAACACTTTAACGTCAGTAAAGTGAACTCATGTCTGTTTTTGCAGATTTGGATCGAGAGGTCGGCTTCAGGAGGGATCGATACGTCTAGTTGTCATCTTATTGATGTTAGAGACGGATGGCATTTTGTAGGTTCTTGATATTATTCTAAATATTTTGGGGAGGAGTTTTTTAAGGAAGGGACGTGAATTAACTCGGAAGTTGAGTGAGGAAGATTTATTTAACCACTTTTATTCTCTTAACTAATATTGTTATTCACATTTTTTGTGTTCATTTCATTTCTAAACTTATTTCTTTCATAATTGTGCTTTGGCAACACGAGTCACGCCAATAAAACCTGTTGCAATTAATTGGATTGAAAAATGTCTAATTGATTTCGCTTGGTGGCCACAATGTTTAAGTTTGATGGGATGAAGATTTCAAGTTGCAGATATTTAAAAAATATCTTACTTTTTATGCCATACTCTCTGGACAAAGAGGGAGAATTAAACCAGGATGTTATTTATGGAAGACGTGATTAAAATGTGTGATGCCTTTTTCAATCAATGTGTGGAAATGAAGTGGTTTCTGGTTAATCAGAAAATCTGGGATGTCCCAGACGGGAGTAAAAGTGGCGTTTGTGACTTTGTGGAAATTTCACCTGTGGATCAGAGAACTTTACCAGTCTGCAGGAGAGGTGGGGGTCCGTGAACGCTCCACCCACTCACCGTTTGGTGCTTGTAGGCCACACTTGGTGCTTCTGAGGCTATGAGACCAATGAAAGGTGTGTAGTCTCACATGTACACAAAACACAAAAATGGATCAATAATTTGAAGACTTTTGTGTTTAGAGATGAGCTTAATCCACCATGTTGGTGTGGCAGAGCTGACAGAGAGCTTTCACTTTCAGTTTAGAGCACAAGGTGACATTGACTAGGCGAGGGGCTAAGTTGTAAAGCTGGCACAGCAAGCGTAATGCCCCACATTTTGTCTGATTAAAGACTGCAAGCAGATTACCTGTTCATAACCTCACAACACTAAAGGTCTAATCTGGGATAAAAGAACACAACACAGCAGTGACAAGCTGTTACTGCAGGTTACCGTGGGTCACAGGAGTTCATCTCAACCTGACAGGAGCAGCTTTCACATGTCACATACTGTCACATTCGGTCCTTTGGCCTTTCCAGCTCATAACCAGCCGAACCAGAGAGACAAGCAACCAAACTAAGTGGATCTGATAGGTGACAGGCTACAGTTTTCTTCTGAGCGTTCTTCTTAGAGGTTTATTCCAGCGATGGTGGCTTTGCAGCCATTGTGTCAGACTGTAGTTCTTTTCACCAGCTGAGAGATACTGTCGATGTCAGAAGTTCTCCTCATCTAACAAAGGTTTTTTCTGACTTGGCTGCTTGGGGCTCCTGCGGTCCGGGGTCATCGGGTAGTTGCCCACTTTTCCTAGTCAGTAATCCAGCTAGAAACTAACAAGAATTGTCCTTACGTGGTTTTCATTGGAAACACTGTATGAGTGAAATATGTAGAGTGGCAATTCAATCTTGAAAAGGTTCCTGCCACATCATGTAGTCATGCTGTGGAGTGGTCAGGTTCACCTGGTCGTAATGATGCCGCGCGTTCAGGTCAGAGTCCAGTACACGACATGAATTAATGCGTTTATCTGTTTCTGTTGGATCAACAAGAACGTATGCAGCGGCGGGAGCTTGAGGTTCAGAGTTTGCACCGAGCAGAGCACACTGATGCACCCAGGGTTGGGGTTTCCTCCATCCATCTCCGAAAATGCACTGACACACACACACACACTCTTCCCCCAGCATGGGCTCGTTATTGCAGTGCAGTGCACATATTGAGTGTTTGGTGGCCCTGCTGTGCAGTGGATGGGGAGTGCAGCGCAGTGCATCTGGACACTTAACCCCTGCTAACTTGGACACCACAGCTTATAAATTCACTGACATGTAACACTTTCTACAGCATAGATGGTAGCATATCTGAGGTCAGAGGGTGGGGGTGCTGTGCTGTATGGATCTCTGGGGACATGTTGGAGCAGAAAACTGTGCCAGAGAAGTCTTCACATGCTGTTTCATAAACCAACAGCAGACAGATCTTGAGCTTTTCTGCAGAAATCTTCCCACTGTCTGTGTTTCAAGGCTTCCCTCTTTGGAGCGATGTGTCTTGCATTATACAGGTTGACTTTTCAGTATCAGCGTTCGTTTTGTCACTGAAAACTATGAGGAAAAGAATTTGTTTCCAACCTTCTTTTCACAATGTAAACTAGAATCAAACAAGATCCAAAGCAACCTTTAAACACAATCATTTTGACAGAACTTATTACGCCTGGTCAACTTCTTCACCTCCAATAGAGTGCAGCACATAGGAGCAAGTTTTCAAAGGAAAGGGTAACATTTTATTCAAGATTTTGCTAAAACTTCTGCATATTTTCCAATATATTCCAAAGTGTTAAATGTTTTTATGTGTTTTATGTTTTTATGCCTCCATCACAGCTCTGGTTCACCAGTGACCTGCTTGTCTTTTTCCACCAATAAAAACTGTGGTCTTATTGTAAAAGCTGAAACTTTAATTAAGGGATAAACTTGCTGAATTTAAAGAGTATTGATTCCTAACTTTTCTTTTAGCATGCATGTATGTGGCAGACAAGCAAGGTTACAAGTTACAGATTTTACTGGAGTTGGACGTAGTGAAGAACAGTTCCCTTTTGTATTTTCTTATACATTTCCAAACTCAAAACTCAAACTTCAAAGTTTCTTTTTTGAAATCCATTTAGTTTATTTCTTTTCAGAATTTCAGGTATCGTCCTGAGAGATCTTCAGCTTTAGTATTCCTTCACAGGCTGACTCATTCTGTTGGTGAATGCCAAAAAAGTGCACCTAATTTAAAGGATAATGTGCCTCCTTTCTTCTCCTCAGGCCTAGCACTAATTAAATTAACCCTGAGGATAATTTAGTTACTTCTTACTCAACAGCAATTAACAAATTACTGTTTAAAACCTATTGTTCACCCTGAGGTGGTGGGGACTTTATTCTGGAGCTGACTCTAAGAGTGCACTGTTGTCAAATGTTTGCAGATCCTGGTTTCAGAGTTACCCGTGTGTTTTAGCCGTGAGGTAAGTTTGTTGCCATAAAAGAGTTCGAGATAAATGAAACATTTTTTGTCATTTTTATTCAAATATGCAGAGCACAACAGAGGAAACTGACTTGTCAGAAAGACAGTGATATGATAATATATGATATATATATGATATAATAGCATCTGCTTTAATGCCCGGTCCAGAATGACTCATCATGCACTGCCTTCCAAATCAATGCGATAGGTCAAGAAGGAAATGATTGACGGCCACAAGAGAAGCTCCCTGGTCCCCTCTGAATTCATAACTACCCATCATAC
The DNA here is from genome assembly GCA_036023655.1 of Nannoperca australis. Taxonomy (NCBI): domain Eukaryota; kingdom Metazoa; phylum Chordata; class Actinopteri; order Centrarchiformes; family Percichthyidae; genus Nannoperca; species Nannoperca australis. The sequence goes on along the minus strand of JAVQJD010060991.1, from coordinate 40,706 downwards.
TCTCTGTGCTCAATGACCACAATGTATGAAGTCACTTTAATCCAACTTAGAGTCAGTCAATATCTCTGCATTGGATTTATTTAGAATTGAACAGGGCATGCCCCCCAGGTTTACTGTTTGATTGTACCAAACTCAGGAATATGTCGCATGTGGAATAAAAGAAAAGAAAAGAAAAGTTTCCATGATGAAAGTCTTACAACAAGCTTTTCTAAAGGGCCCCTCTTTAAGATCAGGTATGTGTAACAGGGACTACACATGTCAGGGAGCCTCTGGGCACATTTACAGCAATGTTTATTATATTATATATATATAATAATATATAATATATTATATTACTCACTGTTAAGCAAACCAATAAAGCCAGATTGGCAGGGCTACTAGTGGTTGTAGCCTTGTCACTCAAGGTGTCTGAGCCTTTGCTGTCCTCAGCTCTCTTCTTTGTGACTCAGCTGATGGTATTTGTTGCAGCTGTTTAAATCACCTGATCTTGTTTTTACTATTACGCACTTAGGGTGCTGTTTAAATAAAGTTCATATTGTGGTGGATATTAATTATTACTCACACCTGTTTTCAGTGTCATTTTATTGATTGTATTATTGTAGTAAAGTGATGGCCATGGAGCTGATTATGATTCGTATTGTGTGTTTTTTGTGATTGCCTTTGAATTGTGTATTTTTAATAAACATATTACAGCTGCATCTGAAGAGAATGGATTTTGATAAAGCAGCAGAGTGTCAGATATTGTTTCATCAGGTAAATAAACAGTGTACAGGTGAATACAGTCTGAGGGGATCCCGCTGTTGGATTTCAATAACAGCACAGCGAGTGTCAAAACCACGTTTCAACCCTGAGCACCAACAGAACTGTGCTGGTTTTTGTTAACACGTCTCGTCTGCCAGCTGATTTCTGCAGCCGGCGGTCCTTTTCTCTCTCCTGCTCACAATCCCAGTCTGTGTCCCCCCCGGAACTTACATCCAGTATACAGCAGCCTCCGCTCTGTCCAGCACACACCTGTACAAACACACAGTCATCTGTATGCACCTGCAGAGTGAAGGCCTTCACAGCTCCCTGAGGTGGAACTGCCTCCTTTTCCATGAGAGTTCATCAAAGCAATGCCCGTGTGTGTGTGTGTGTGTGTGTGGGTGTGTGTTCTGTATTTTCATGACTTTTTCTTTTCCTTCAATGGCAATGCCGTACTCTCAGGTGAAATTGGACCCACAATGGGAGTTCAGTATTCATTATTCAGGCTGTTACGTGGTTGCTGGTTGTGTGGTACGGTTATAACATGGTGCACTGTACTCTGATGTTTTCACACATACTCTCTTAAGCTCTTTGCTTCCTCCTGTAACTCATAATGTTTAGCTAAAGTATTTAAAAGACTGTTAAGAATGTGGCAGCACATCATTATATAATCATTATTTTATTGTTTGTTAAAGTGCAGTGCAGAATAAGTAGGCAAGGGACCAGATTCTGGTTTTGGAAAACCTGCAGCCTCCTTCTTCACACATCCATCCACAACCCTGACCTCGACACCCTGCACATGCTTTCTGCACAGGACATTTAAATAAAGACATGTAGGACCCAGCTCGATCCATACTAGGGACTAAAAGTTAGGATATCGCCTCCATTTCTTTTTATGTGTCTTATGAGTGAGTTACATTATTACTCAAATGTGTAATTGACTTCACTGTGCACTTTTGTCATTGAGCTGCTGTTTGGACATTATCATCATGAGGGTACCTTATGGAAAAATAATGGAGTGTACACAGAAAATAATAATGATCCCAAAAATCCCATTTACACCTCTTGACAGTGAGTCTATTGGCCACCTGAGGCTATTATTGTATAATAGCTGCATTATTGTGTTTCTGTATGGCATTAGCAGACTTTACACAGCAATAAAAAAGGCCATCATTATTTTGAAAAACTCTTATGTGAGTCAATCAAGACAACAAAGTCAGTAAATGGTGTGGTCGTAGTGAAAGGCTCCTTTTTTCTCTGTTTCTCTGAGGGGAGCTCCTACAGCTGCCACTCAAGCCTCTGACTGAGGCTTGCCATGGAGTGATGGTGTAAACTGAAGGTATAACCTGAAGCAGCTCAGGGTCAGTCTGGTATGTCACACTGAACCTGAGGAAGAATGAGTGAAAGCAGGTGTTTAGAAGATCTTCAACAAATCTGACACGTGGATTCATTTGAGTTTTATTTAGCTATATCACGCTGATTATTCCAAAGCCAGAAGTAAATTCACCTGTCGCTGCAGTTCACCGCGCCCATAGAGAGTGTGTTGGCGTCCCCGGCGATGAGTTGGTTCTAGCAGGCGAACACAGCGGAGCGTTTAGCAGCTAAACAGACAGATATTTTACCCCCTCTCCCCAAGAGTAGTAGAGAACAGCATATTCACACAAAAATCTATATAAATAAAATCCACATAATGATGAAAACAACAACAACATTAACAATAATAATAATGATCATCATGTTACCCATTCCCCTCTGCGCCTCTGGCTTTTCTTTCTGTTTCATTACACTGTGAAAAACAGAAATAGAAATAAAACTACAACAGAATACCAATATGTATCAGGTTATCACCAGCATCCACAAAATAACAATGGGAATAAATAAACAATAAGCAAAACTAAATAAGAACATTTACACACAATTGAATTTCTGCACAGATCCTATATGTTTATACATAATCAATACTGGCATAATAGTTGAATAATTGAAATCCTGTATAGTGTGCCCTGTGGCGCCATGACTGAGACTTAGTTACAGAAGAAGATAATATAATATAATGAGTACCACTGCTGCAAATGTAATACATTTGGGAATTTACATCACATTAGTGGCTTTTTTGTTCTCCATCTGCAGAATACATAGTTTTCTGATAAACTTAGAGAAGAGTCATTATTTAACAGTATTATATCTGGAAGACTAGATATACTAAACCACAATTGGAGGAGAGAAAAACATGTGATGTAGTATAAGTAACAGGTCATCTGCATATAATGACATTTTAAGTTCGGGGCGGCTGTGGCTCAGGAGGTAGAGCTGGTCCTCAATTAATCCCAGGGCTGGCGGTTCGATCCTGGCCACATGTACGTCAAAGTGTCTTTGGGGTTAACCCTAACTAAGACACTGAACCCTACGTTGCTCCTGATGGAGGCCAGGATCTTACAGGGCAGCTCCGTCGCCACCGGTGTGTGAATGTGTGTGTGAATGTGTGTGTGAACGGGCAGAATCCGACCAATCTGTAAAAGCACTTTGGGAGCTGTTATGGTTGAAAAGCTTCATATAAGTGAAGTCCATTTCTAACCTGTACCACTTATCATTATCTGCCTTACGTCTTCACAATTTCAAATCTTTTGCACTAGTGGTTCAAGTAATAAAGCCAACAGCAATGCAGACACTAGACACGCTTGACTAGTTCCACAGAAAGTCGAGCCAGAACCTGATCAGAACAATTCTTCGCCAAATGTACCAATTCATCAGTGGGGCCTTTTTACAGAAGACGTTTTCACATGACACCGTAGAAAAAGCACAGCTGTAATTCATTAAATGAATGATGGCTGGATTCTATTTAGCGGCTTCACTTCAGTGTGGTGGGACTGTGCACGCTGCCTCACTGTCACACTGTCATGGCTTCCTGGGACACTTGGACATAATAGAGCCATCAATGATGTTATTCGGAGCAGCTGTGATTTTTCTACTATGACAAATCAAAATGTCTGCTGTGAAAAAGGCTCTACAACTCATACTAGCTTGAGTAAGAAGAGGGGATGATTTATGGTTAACTGATATGTTCATGACTTGGAACTCAACATTTGAAATCTATTTATCTAAAAGCAATATGACCATTGAGGAGAACCGCTCATTATGAAAAGAACCAAGAATTCAAGTGTTTCAATGCATGTTCAAGTGTTTTGGTTGGAAGCTTTTGCACAGCGGTCATAAAGGCTCCAAAGCTAGTTTTCAAGGTGCCTGGTAGCACCTTAAAAACTCCTAATCAAATCCTTTGAGGAAAGAGTAAACGTAGATCTCTTTCCAGACGTTTAAATGCCGAGAGTAGAAGCTTTAAATGTACGGCATGGACTTGTGTGAGAGGCAGAACATTTGCACGAGTCACACAGGATAAACACGTTTGAATAAAATGAAAGTTGTCTTCTCTTTATTGAACACACTTCAAGGTGACTGAAAAACAAGCGAGTCCATCTCCACCAGAGCTTATTAATACTGCGTAAAGGCCGACTCTGTGAGCAACACATTTACATGCGAGGCATCTGTTCCACCCCATTTCTGATGACTTCACTGAGAACTGAAGCATCTTGTTAAAGTCCCTGTCTAATTGTTCATTAGGACTGATACTCTGAGCACCTGTCTCACCATGACAGCTTCATTTAGTGCACCTGCATACATCATAGGAATTTCTGCATCTTGGGAAATCAGTACAATTACTTAGCAAGACATTAGTGTTGGCGATGGTGATATCTGTCAGTCTGATAAATGACAAGTTATTTTAATGACCAGGATATATCTGCAGGTTATGTTCAATATTGGGGTTTTGTTTTGAGTGAATGAGAACCACCGAATAGAAGATAAAGCAGTAGATGAGATTGTGGCAAGATGGATGAACTTGTAGGAATAAAAGAGACTTTCCTGTTAACCAGTTGAATTGACTTAATTCACAATTCAGTAGCTGAGAGAGATGTTTGGGAAGCAAAAGGGAAATACCTGAAACTACTCATGATCCTTCCTATTTAGATCGGAGACCTTACGCCCAACATCTTCTGCTATAGCATCAACTCCAGTCACAGGAAGTTCAGCTGTCCAAGGGAAAGGTGGGAGTGGTTGATCAGCGCTGGTCCTCATGGGGCCAACTGGGTTCTGGGGGGGAGCAGTGAAACACCAGCCTGGGCTCACCTACCAAGACGGTGGTAGAGTATATGAAGTAAAAGAGAGCAGAAAAGAAGAACAATGAGGGGCTAAGACAGAAGAGGAGGGAAAGAAGAGAGAAGAGGACAAGAAAGGAGAGTGATCTTCTGTTTTCATCTCCCAGGGCACCAGACTTTACACCACAACCCTGTGTAATTCTTTCTTTCTGACGAATGATTCTCCCATGTTTGAAAGCTTGGCCGTTGGCAATTGCACACATGAAATCATCCTCATGTGAAAAATTGTTCAATATATAACTGAATACATCCATATATCTTTGTATATACTACATATATAGGCAGTGAGTAAGAAAACGTTTCACTTGCGGTCTTATCTTCCTTTGGCAGGTGATGGGAGGGAACTGAACTGTGTCTGGGAGTCAGAACTGGTATTCCAACTTGCACTTTGTCTTATTTCAAGCTTTGATTAATTCACTTTACATATATTTTGCATATATGTTTAACTTATGATATATTACACACATCTTATATATATAAAGACTAACCCTCTCTACCAACAGTTTCAGTTAATCAGATGATCAATGTGCAGAATGGTGCAGAAAAGAACAGCAGAGCAATGCATTACTTCCCTCAGCCTTCAGGTAACTCAGCAACAACCCACAGTCAGTGAGGGTGACTGGTTGCACCTGGAAATGTTCTCAATGTGGTTTACATTGTGTCATGAGGACTTGCTGGTCCTTGGAGATCCTCTCCAGCAGACACTTCTCTGTTCATGAAGTACCTTGCATTACTCATCACCTTTTTACAGTAGTTCAGTATGACCGGATAAAATACAGGGAAGACTTTTCAGTACAAAAGAAGTTGAATCAACACGTCCCTGACATAGTGTCAGCAATAACAGAATACATTAGACTTAATACACATACTGCAGACTGTCAGATCGGTTTGCAGTGTATATATTGTATGTTTACTGAAGGTCTGGCAACCCCTTAATATCATTTATTATATGAATAATAGAATGAGCAATCAGCTATTAATCAAAGTAATTCAGAGTAAAAACACAATACGTGTTTGAAAAATAGGTGTTTGGTTTTTAATACCCAAAACACAATTAATATTCTTAGGCAAATAGCTTTAGTCACTTACCTTTGCCCATACATTAACTGCAGAGGTCACGTTAACAACGCAGCGAGGAGTGCAGTGTGAGACAAGCTTAAGGATTTGAGGATATTTGCTAAATAAAAACGCACTACAGCTAACGGCTCTAACTTCTTTAACTTGGTGTACGTCAATCTGCAGCACTGAAAACAGACAACAACAAACAGAACAAAGATGAATTCAACCAGTGAACCGGAAAACACAAGCAGGGGGTTATGGTGACAAAAACCATCACACTGGTGGGAAGAGAGTAAGGGGGGGAGAGAGAGAGAGAGCATGCAAGATAGACCCTATAGCACACAGCTGCAAGCTCAGCACCTCGGAGAGCACCAAAGCACACAGTCCTGACAGTACCAGGACCAGTTTCTGTTCTTTTAGGTCAGGAGAGAGCATCTCTGCAGCTGGGATGCCACAACTCCACATTACTCACCATTCATATTCTCCATGTTCTACAAGGCGTGTGCTTGCTTCTCTGTGTACCGGAGCTGAAACATCACCTATTATACAGCAGTTCACAACTCAACGATCCTCCAGGGGGTCCTGGGAATAGGTTTTTGTCTTGTAAGTCAGCTGAAAGGGTGACTGCAGAGATTCTGGCTTTTATTTACTGTCGAAAAATCTGCTGAAAGGATCAAAACAACAATGAATTGATTTTACTAACAAGTAGACGTCCTCTCCCTAAATTATTCACAACACATCGATGAGCAACAGCATTGCCATTGACTCGGTCCCACATACACACCTCAGACTTTGATGCACAGATGATGCACAAGTTCCTCCAGTTTGAGTGATGTCTGATAAAACATGCCTTATCAGCCTTATCCTTAAAATTCAGCCTTATCCTTTAAATTCAGGCATATTTTTAAGCCAACAAAAAGATTAATAGCTGTTATTCATGCATTTGGATTAAAAGCAAAGAATCTTCACTTTTCTCTTTAGATTTCTCTTTTAGCAGGTTTATAAAAAATGGCCAACAGAAACAAACTGAACTTGTCCATGTGGTTTAAACCAGCACTGATCCTAATTAACCTACATCCACAGACATGATTGTACATCCTGCTGCCTCACCATTAGGATCTCAAGTTCAACACCATCTGAAAGAGCATAAATTGGAACGCAGGTGGTTCCATTGTTAAATGTTTTGCACAGCGAACAGTGTGAACTTGAGGACACGCTAACTCCGGTACCTCTGTACAACCTCGTCTCCTGCGCAGCCAGCTACCTAAAACCCCAAACCCCCAAAGTGTGGATTCCATATGAAGTTACATCAGCCGGTGCAGCACGTCTCATTAGCAGTCTTCCCCCTCTGTTTCCCCCTCTCCTCACAATTACAGCTCCGGCTTTTAGTCATCCTCCCCCTGTCTTTCTTCCAAACACTAATGATCTTTCTGCACACTGGGATTAACTGAGGCAATGGCCCTCAGTGGTTGAAATTAAATTACAATCACAAGTCCCTGGTGTGGCGCTGCAGAGAGGGCCAATTTTCACTGAAGCTGTGTGAGGATACCGGCGAGTGAGAGTACAGTACGACCTAAAGAACATTGAGAAACAGGGACGTGCTCAGTTTAAAAGAGAATGAGATATTATGGTTATGTAATATATTGTTGAGGTGTGAACTTTTCACTTATGCTTCAGTATCACAGATTACGATCTTACAGAATGATTCTTTCAGTGTTTTACATCTGTTATTTGCATAATATATTAGTTCTTGTTTACTGTCATATTCTAGCGGAAGTAATAAGGAAATATGCTGCAGTTTAATTGTCTGTACAATTTTAAATTAAACACATTTTCTAAAGGATTTATAATTTGCTAAATGCTGGTATTTTTCAGAGGTGGTGGAGGTTTTGCTGCGGGGGTTAATAACATTTCCCAGAGAGGAGAACCAGCAGCACTCAGGCAGCATCTGAGGGGTCAAAGCTCACCGTGTTGGCTCACGGTCAGCTGTTGGAAGAACAGTCTGTGATTTTGGAAGCAGTGATGATCTTGTGCTGAAGCTTTCTCTGGGACTAAAGACACCTTTATTGTGCATCAACTCATATAAATGCAATGAACATATGAGAACAGAGACACTCTCTTATGTTCAGTGCAGCTCCGTAAATCCCACAGGCTGTTTTTCATGTTGAATTCTGATTGGTCTGTTTGAAGTGTTGAGCCTGTTACTCAAAAAAATGTAATGTATTACTCTTTACCTCACAACAACAAAAACGGACAGTGTAAACTCCAAAGGTAATATAATGGTTCAAAAGCACATTATTTGATGTATGCAGACATTCACGCCTCCAATAATCCTTCACAATATGACGTGCCGACTCACGCTTTGCCCAAGTTAGAGCTTGTGCACGAGGGTTTTTGCAGAGAACAGGAGCTTGAGGAGAGAACAGCCACACGTCTTTGTTTAGCGGTGAGTTGTAGTGCTGAGCTTCCTCCGCTCGTGACACTCAGCCTGTCGCAGGAGAACATTGTCGAACTGGTGCTGTTAGATAGTGGGGATCCAACTACCTCTCCCTCCCTCTCTCCCTCCCTCCATCACTCACTTACTCACTCCCTCGTCTATTTTCTGACGCATGTAGCCCTCCCACGTCATCCGACTCAAAGCCCACTGCTAGCCCCCACCCACTGCCTATTATATCCTCCATGGAAGAGCTCCCAGCAAGCTTCCTTCAAGTGATAATATGTTTGTAGGGGAGACTGGCAGAGAGAGTTAAAGGGAATAAGAGCAATGTGAGCTGGTGCTGCATGTTATGTGAAGCTCTTTAAATAAGAAACTGGTTCGTGAGTTAAAATGTTCATTTAAGTCTCGTTGTGTGCAGTTAATTAACAGAAACAGCTCCATGCTTCTTCTACGTATGAGATAATTGCTTAAGTCAATATGACACTTGTTCACTTATGCAGTGTAATCATTTTGATATGGGTAAAAAATAAAGTGTCAGGGATGTAAAATAGGATTTCTAATCTATCTAATGTGGCACTGATTCATAAAATGATGTTTAACTGCAGTCTTTTATTAGACTCTTAATAGTGTGTAACATTAACATGGCATTTATAGCAAACCATTTGGAGCTCCATGACAAGCTTTAGGCCACACATTTAAACACATTTAACAGCCGGGGAACTAATTGTGTTACACCTCTGCTGGAAAAGAGGAATAGATTATACTGACAGAAAGTGTCGGGAAGACGAATCTTCCAAAAGCCAATCAGCAGGGCTACAGCAGTCAGAGCTGGACTGGGTTAGACCAGCAACGTATATACAGCGGGCTTTGTAATTAGCACTAAGACTAATGAGTAAATGAGGAGCAGGTGGGTCAGATATATCAGATATATATAGATATATATATATATATATATATAAACATAAACATATATATATGTCCAACTATTTGGATACATTGTTGATGCTTTGCAATATTGCTTTTTGAAACTTTCATGCCAATAAAGCCTTTTTGAATTGAGTTGGGTAATAATAGGGAATATTTCTCTGGTCAGAGACAGATTCTAACCAAGTACAGGCTCAGTCACCACAAACTGGCAATCAACAAAGGAAGACCAAAAGAAACCGAACACGTGGTCACTGTGAGACAGATGCACTTCCTCCTACAATACAAAACATTTACTTTACAAGTTTCTTTACTCTGTAATCTCACATTTCAAAGAGTTTAATGACCTCTCAGCGTCGTGTGAAGAATATTACCACAAGTTCCTTCTACTACCAGCCAAGTTCCACCGCTACGACCGATCCTGCAGCCAGGCACCAGGTGGGGTGGAGCTGTCACGTCGTCCATCTTTATATACAGTCTATGATTTCAGCTAGCAAAACCTGCTACCTGAATGGTTGCTAATACAAACAAGCAAGCAGAAAAGAAAGAATTTCATCAACCCAGAAGCAACGCAGGCTTTAATTATTAAGATGAGGTACTGTGCCCTCACTCCTTCAAAATAAAGAATCCTGCAGAGGGAAAACCCACTTAAACTGAGTCAGCGGTGATTCATAGCAGGCATGAACACTATGATGTATTGGTGGACAGAAACTTGGTAAACAACAGTTTTCCATCAGTGAAGACAAAGAGCCCTCCATCTAATTACAAATCAATCAAAGCCTCAAAGAGTGTTGCTTTATGATCAGAAGGGCGCAGCTAACGTTTGTATTCACCAGTAGAGAAGTAGAGCAAACGAACCAGACTCCACTGAATCTGCGTGAGAATGTGAGTAAACATGAGTCTAGATGTTCATTCTCAACCCTGCTCTGAGATCAGAATAATGTGAAATACATTTCCTTTAGACATCTGCTGATTCACAGCATCCTGGCTTTAAAAATGTTTTGGAGTTGCTTTCATTGGCTCCCAGGGTACGTCCTGGGTCTTGCCAAACAGAAAGCTGCCATGTCCTTGAAAGTCGCTGCTCGAGTTTAAGACATAATCTTGTTGCCATGGGGCTGAGGAAGAAAACTTCTTAGTAAATGATGGAGATGAAGAAAAAAAGAACTGTGAATCATATTAATTTTAATTAACAAGTGACAGCATATTTCATGTCTTTTTTGATCACATTGGTTTTTAGCTTAGTGGAGTTACCAGGTGTGAAGGAGCAGGTGCCAGACTAGTGTAGGATGACTGGAGGAACAAACGATTTTTGCACAGTTTATCAAAAAAGCATTGTTGGATTAAACGTTTTGATCCACACCACTGAGCACTTTGATCGCAGCTACCTCCGTGTCACTTCTCTGCTCTGGGCTGCTTTGATCCTGCCTCAACCAACCATCGCAAATTAGCTACCGGGGCGCGCAGTAATCAGATGGGGCCACCTCACAGCTCTGTGCAGCACACTACAGGTACAGTAATATTAGCCCATTTTTCTCACTGATTAAGTTGTGTTTTGCTGGTTGGTTCTGCTCGAGGGCACAAGAACTGCACATGCTGCTTTGTTAATTAGAGGTTGGCAGATCTCCAGAAGGAACAGGGATTGTTTCGGACCCCGGGAGGAAGGGAGGGTGCAGCATCACACAGCGGGTGCAGCATCATTCCACTGAGCCTCGTGGCTATGTAGACACTCATACTCTGCAAAGTTGTAATTTAAAATCATAATAATAAAAAACTATAAAGATTGTGTCAGAGAGAGACATTACCTGACACCGGCAGATAAGAATATCACAACAGTTACTGTGCCGAGAATATACGGCTTCACTTCTGTCGTTGAACAAGGCAGGTGGATGGATGTCACTTTGTTTACGCTGTACAACACATGATTGACAGTTCTCTCCTTCAATGTGACATCAACATGAAGTCTTTATTTATGAAGATCTTCATGGAGGCTGCCATTGTTCTTTGTTTGAGATATTCAACGTAGAACTCGAAAATCTCACATTTCTCACAAACTATTCACCAAAATCATTTTCTGAGAAATATATCACAAACTGAATCTTTCCTCGTGTGAATTAGGAAGTGACATTAAGATCATCATTAAATCATCTAATCATCCCTCATAGTTGTGTGACTGGATCAATGTGTATCTGCTGTACTCAGTCGAGTCTTAGTGGAGGTTTTATAGATGTGGAACTTGTGGGAAGAAGAGGGTGTACCTGTTTTTTTAACAATGTATATCATGTTTAGGTTTTCCTGACAGGTGACACCCTGTGGCAGTGCAAATAACAGCTGTTGTCTCTGAAAAGCAAAGGTGAGAGAAGCGTGAGGGCCCATTACTTAAATGTTTGGGTGTGCAAAGTGGCTGATTTTGACAATGAGACTGCATTTTGCATCCTGTTTCCTACTAACAGTCAACACTGGTTTCTTTAAATCATGACCACAATCAATTCCTTATCTACACATGTAGTCTAAATGACTGAAGTTAACTAAATTAAATTACATTTTAACCCTAAAGTCAATCAACTTACTACAAAAAGACACAAAATGAGTACAAATCCATGCAAAATGACCACAAAGACATTCAGTATTATAGGGTTGGGGTATGTTGGGGACATTTTCCATGTCTGAGCCCAGGGGTCTCATTATCTAATTAGCTTTACATTGTGCCTCTCTGTGTCACATGGGAGGTGTATTTTATGTGCACTGTGGAGAACTAAGATTTAGCCGGCTCCATTCAGAATGTGAGTTTACTCTTTGTTTTTATGATTTATGATGGTTTATTACTTTGCTGAATGGGAACCATAAAACATAAACACAGAAAACAAATATAATAAGTTATAATGGCCGTCCAGTCATATTCATGCATGTGAATATGCACAGTGCTGATTTAACTCTGTGGTCATTTGTGCTTGTGTTGTGTTGGATTGCATCATAATGTAGGTTGTTATATTGTCCATTGTCTGTAAGTATGTGTCATTTTTAATACAAAGCAGGATAATACAGAAATGCCAACTACAAATACAACAACTTTAATAATTCTGACTATAATAATGTCAGAGAGAGAACCAAGGTTAATAAAACTTTTCAAGGATGCTCTTTGCATTTCTGCAACCGATCGATAAGTCAAAGAGTGAGAAGATAACACACAGCTTTTTATGTGCACGTAAGTCAAAGGTTGTTTGCCATGTGGGATGCAGACACCTTAGATATTATGAAGAGAAAACAGCAGAAGCCCACTCTCCACCAACACTGATCTCTCACAGACTGTCCTGCCAGTCAGGTGGAGTGTCCCTAAGGGTCCTGACGCATCAAGCCCACCTCAAAGAACTATCACTGACAGTGGCCTGCTGATCAAATACTCCCACCTTCTGTTAACGCACAGCAAAGACATTAGCTGATGGCTGACATGCGCGTATGTTCTGTGTGAAAGGAAATAATCAAAGAAAGACAAGAAAAAAAAAAGGGCTGACCATTTTCACACAACCATGAATCTGCATAACTGTAAGTTTGGAATACAAATTCAGGGATGTCTGATAAAGGGATGTGCACTGAGAGCTGAGGGGGTTGAACTCAGGGCTGAATTGTTTTTATGAAAAATGTTGCACTGATCTCGCCAAGGGCCCACAAAATAGTCACATTTAAGGTGAATGTTGGACTGAAAAGTAAATGCAGTTTTTGTTTGGGGACATAAGGTTGAAACATTTATTTAACCAGAATATGTCTGTCTCTAATGGGACACAGGCATCTTAGCAGCTCTAGTAACCTCAGGTAAATCCCAATGCAAAATCTCACCTAGGGCCCAGAAAGTCTGTCTGGTGCCATTTGAGTCCTGTCAGCCACAGTTGTTAGCCACAGTAGCAGCCTGGCTCTAGTGATGTCAGTGTCTTTCTGTCTGTCCACTACGTTGGTGCACACTGAAAAATCTCGACAATTACCTGAAATACTGTGCAGACGTTCATGGTTCCTAGAGGGTGAATAGCTGTAACTTTGATTCATCGAGCACCATCAGCAGGTCAACTTCTTGGTTTAGGACCGAATACCTGCAAAAGTAATCACGTTCCCATCAGCTGCACTTTGTGTTTAGTGCTAACATGCTAACATTTAGATGGTGGCCATCCTTACCTACACATTAGCATTCTGACATTAGCATTTAGCTTAAAGCACCACTGTACGTAAGGTCACAGAGCTGCTAGCATGGCGGTAGACTCTTAGTCTAGTTGAGGTACATCAGGCACCGTTAGCATTAGCTTGCCTGTCTCTGCAGCTCATTTACCCAATGTGGCAATAAGGCACAACTTTTTATTCAATTAATTCTTTATGATTATTAATATTAGTCAGGATCTAACGTTAAATGACATTCTGTACTTTTCTACACTTTTATAGGCTACAGTCAAACCTTCAGGTCGAGTCCTGATCAGAGCTGCCGGGACGGTTTTATTTGGCTAAAAAGCACAGAATAGAAAGAATAATGACATTTATAACTGCTTTCTGACAAAGTTAAGATTTGCCACTTCTCTGTAATACACTCTCTACCAGACTCTGTGTATGTTTCATTATGTTTATATAAAGTATGATGAAAGTCATTGAAGTAACATGAAACCTTGTGTGTGGGCCATTATTCACCACCAGCATGTAAAGTGTGTGAGTGACATATTATGATATCACAGCAGGACTCATTATTCATTTATAAAGTTGGAATTAAAAAGCCCTTGAACTGTGTATTAAAATGAGCTGAAGCTCTCCTTTTCACTGAGTGGCTGGACATGCTGCAGTGCTGAGTTAAAATTCAAATCATCTTGCCAAATGACAGATAAAAGCAAGCAAATCTAAGGAAACAATTTAATTAAATGCATCCAAATGAAAAGGGATATGTTGTGACATTTGTTTAATGTGCAAATGTTTTTCGTTTTAAATAATGCCGCCATGCAAAGATTTTGCCTTGAAAGTGTGTGAAAGCATTTATGAATTACAAAGACATTTATTTTTATTATGAGAATTTACGGTCTAAGAAATTGAGTTGACATTTGCATCTGGGAAACTAATGGGATTTTCAGCATCAACAGCAGATGATGAATTAATAGCAGGACGTCTCTTTGTCAGTGTGTTGCACATTCTCAGTCAAAATGACTAGAATGGTGTCAGTGTTGTGTGCAGCAAACTAATCTTAAAAGGGAACGGCTGAAAGCTTGTAGCAACACATTACATACCTGCCTGTTCCAAACAATCCTGTGTTGTGCACCATGTTGCTCTTTAAATATGACTATTTTATTCATTTCTTCTTTTCATTTAAGATGGCTGCCATTTGATTTGGTAAGAGACAACAATAAAACAGTACTTAAAAGGGTCAGTTCACCCAAATTACAAAAATAATAATAATATTTTTATTTACAATGCTATATGGACATGCAGATGGTTTGGGTTTTCCCGGGTTGTAGACACGGCCGAAAGTGTGTGACGACAAACATACACCCATTGGATGACATGAATGAGGTCCAACACTAATGCTGGGTGATCAGGTCCGGTGCTGGATGGGGCTGAGTTCAGGTTCATCCCGGTATTCTTTGGTAATTCATCCATATTGGGTGATTCTGTAGCTCATAATTTGCGTCCAATGCCAGCGTTCAGTGCCAATGAAGGAAGTGTTCCCTCAATGTAGCAAAGTGGAGAGTAAGTGAGTGTGGAGGTTGGGCGAGTAGTGAGTCTTACTTTATAGTTTTTGTCCCGTTAATGACCTGCATGTACTGTTTGTCTTTTTTACAGTTATTGTAGAGAGTGTTTGTGAGGTAGGTAAAGCCTAAAAGCATCCAGGACTTCCCTCGTTGTCTCAAAACGATGTGCCACTAATGACTGTATCACATGGTAACCTGCTGACCCTCTGTTTAAGCTACTGTAGGTTGATGTTATCACTTAACATGTTATTGGAGTCAGCTAAAGTGATCCGCTTCTCTAAGAGCTTCTTCAGTCTCACCCATGCTGACTGCCTTTGCTCTGCTATTTACTCTCTGTGTAAATGTTCAGGCTCACTATTAGAGTCAGCCGTGCTTGCTGATGGCTGTTGCTTGCTTTGGGAAAACAAGAAGTGAGAAAGTTCAGTGTTTTAAATGTTCCTCACCTCCTTCACGTCCTTCAAATGTTCAGACAGTGGCTTTAAATGCCTTCCCCATGGGTGGCTGTGAACTGTTCTGGGTATGACTGACAGATAAGCATCATGCTGTCGAGAACTCTATCCTAGAAAACATTAGATTGTGGAATTATAAAAATAGTAAATATCACAAACCTTTCCCTCTGTAATTATTTCCCAGAGGGCTCCAAGCTGCAAGCATGGCAGCTAATGATCGACCCATGCAGCAGACAGATGGCGTGTTTCCTGCATCTCTAGTATCCACCTTAACCTTAACATAGAGTCTGAGCTCACCAGACTCACTACGTAAGATAAAAATATGTGTACCTGATCATCTTATCTATATTGTGTTGATCTTGACCAAGCAGAAACATCTGATCTGCACAAGATGGACCTACCTTCTGTGCACAGACAGTGCTGCATGTGCACCATAGTCACAGTACAGTACATGCATATAAACACATAAACAATATGTAAAGGAGTCAGTTGTTGTGCATTGCAGAGCTCCATCCCAGAGGTTCTCTAAACAGTCAACAGATCACATATGCATCTCATTACAGCTCCACCTCAGGGCATTCGCACGACTAACAGTGTCCCTGCTGTAAATACATTATGAATATTAAACATGTCAAAGTCAGAACTGCACTCGTTTTCAAGGAAACCTGTTGAGGGAAATGTGTTTTCTTTTTTGTTTCTGTTCAATTAGGTTTGGATGCACTCACTTTTAGTTTCACCTTCAAATAAAGTGATTTAAAAGTTCAAATCTGATCATTTTGCATCATGCACCTTTTCATATGAGGTCAGTGCATGCTCGGAGGTTATGGTTATTGAAATACCTGCAGTAAGTTGAAATAAATGGACAAAATAAGAGTTATTGAACATCCAAAAACAAACTCAGATGTAACACCTGCGTTAGTTTTTTGCAGGTTCCAACAAAATCCAAAGTTCAGCCAAATTGTTTTGCTGGTTTGAGATGTTCAGATGGGGGAATCCCCCCCGCCCTCCCCCCACTTCATGCTGATGAAAATATATTGCCTGGTCCCTGCCCCTCTGAGCACAGACGCTTGGAACATGAGATCCTACTCGTATTTGCAATGCAAAACAACAATTTCACAGAATATTGAGTGCCGCTGGAATCATTGTGCGTCACGAGCAGAGTGAAAAGCATGGGGAAATATATTGGAATCTTGAGAGAGGAGAGTGTGTGCAGTGTGTGTGCAGTGTAGATGTCCTCTCAGGCAAATCTATCTGAATTATTGAGACCGAAACAGCGTGCTATGTGTCTGTCAGTGGAGCTGCCTCGCAGGCCTGGCTGTATAAATGGTGACCTCTCGATCAGAGACTGACACAGAGTGGCCTTGTTACCTGCAGACCTGCAGGACCAAATCAGTTACTGGGATGGTAAAAGAAGGGTACCAAGGTCCTCTGGCTGTCAAGTAGATGAACACTCTTTCAGGTGGTTTAATTCAGTGAGCTGTTCTGCCTCATTAAGAATTCAACGTTAGCTTAGCTGAGGGCAAGAGTGAGGGCAAGACACTGTTGCTTTGGGGTTCATGTCTTTTAAAACAAGATTGATTGGTTTCTGTAAAACCAGACACATTATATTTATTCAAATATGAAAGGACAAGGTCACATATAGCACAGAGGCTGTTTATTTCAAGCTTTATCTGCTGCAGAACTTGGCTGAAATGCATAATTGGCAGCCCTGCTAAAGATGAGAAATACATATTTCAGATCTTTGGTTTACCAGAAAATGATATGGTTCGTTCAAAGCTTTTCCTCACAACCTGAGGGGTTCCTCACTAAATATAGCTTTACAACACCATTAGGCCAGGTATGAACATTAAGCCTGTTTTTATAGTAACAAAATATATCCTTTTGGCCTCGATTAAACTGTGGACGATACGTTTTTGTGCTGGCAGCCTGTTGTTTGCAGCACAGACGCTCCTGCTCAGTATGTGAACTGTCTCCCATTGGTGGATTTTCATCTTCTTTCCTCCTCCATCTGGTTCATCCCTGTATGTTTGAGGTCAAATGACTCACTGGTGTTCACATAATAGTCCACTGGATAATCAGACAACAGTCTTGGACGTCTTGGGTTGCACAAGTGAACTATTGTAAAATAAAGCCGCATATTCGTAAATAGGTAATCTGCAGTGCAATGAAAAGGTGTAATGGACTTTCCAGAAGACAACTTTGTTTTGTGGGAAATTACACACATCAAAAAATTCTTTAAACGTCTTCACAAAACAGGTCATGCCTAAAGATTGGTGACGGGCTACATGCAGGTTGTGCCGTGGTTACAGCTGGTTGTAGCTAATTGTGTTTGGTAAAGTAGATGCAAGGAGGAGGGCTCTGTTGGAGCAGTAAAGCAGCGCTATTCAAAAGTGGATGATGAGACATCGAGTCTCTGCTTTTCCTTTCGTCTTCCTAGAACAACTCAACCTCTCGGGAGATTTCAAAGCCAGACTTTTCCTTAAGCGAGACTTTCTGTTTTCTGATTAAACAAAACAATCGTACTCTTTAACAGTACAGTCTGATCCTTTCCATCACGCTGTCAGTCATGGCTGAGCGTTGTGATGAAGCTGTTCCTAAACTCGTTCGCTGTATACTGGCGACGTACAGCATCTACCACGTTTAACAGAAGTAAAGAGGTGTTTTGTGTCTGGATTAATGATGCTTTCTCAGCTAACATTAGTATGCAAGGAGCTGTAAAGACTAGCCACAGTAGCGGCTGCAGCCCCAGCAATAACCTCATTCACAGCACAACCTCAACCCACAGCAGTGCATGTAAACTATCGAGCTCGGCCTTTCGAAACAAGTTATAAGCAACAAATGCATAATATGAAGTGTCATATTATCTCTCCTCTCTGCAGTACCTGCAGAGCTTTACCCTAAATTGGCTACAATGACTTTGGCCAAACTCACTAAGCTGTTCCTATGGATCAGGGGGAATGGAAAAATAGTATAGGAAAAACATTTCCACTGTGGCCCTTTGGGAGCTACGTTTGTGATTCTGAAAGATGGAAAGAATACAATTATAAACACTGAAGGCCAAGAAATAATCTAATTAGAACAGACCTGCTCTGGGGAACAACTGAGACTAAGGCTTTTTTCCACGGACGGCCCCCCCCATCATGTTGGTGTGGTCCGAAAATCGCCTCTTCTAGTCGTGCACTAATTCACTCACGCATGGTGGACAGTATGTGAGATAAAGTTAACGTATGTGTCTTGGAGAGATGGATACATTTACACTTCACACTTCTACATCGGATCTAAATGCATCTCGTATTTATTTATTTACACGTTCACAGTCTTCTTTAATATTTGAAAGCTATCCAGTTCTCCCGAGATACATGAAGTGACTGGGTGTAAATGGGGTCTTAATGACTTCACGTCTACCTTCTACTACCTTAAATTAAACTTGCAACACCAACCCTGCTGCATGTCCTGTTTTGTGTGAAAACTGTTCAGGCTGAGAGAAATCAAATAGCATTATTACACAAATGAGAAAACTTTAATTACATTCATTTCAGAGAAACAACATTTGTTCACTGCAGCTTAAAATGTATGCATCATCCAGAGTGTCAGAAACTGTTAGATACGGCCCTTTATTTTGACACACTTACTCTGCGTCAGGAGTCACTTCGAGCTAAATTAGGTTGTGTTATAAAATCCTAGCCACGGGGCATGAATGCCTTGCCCAAAGGATGGAGCCCTTCAGGCAGTGCCGCCCACACAGCTTTATTTAAGTCTGGAGTTATTCACACGAGACATAACAAGCTGGTCTGTGAGGCAGGTGACCGTGCAACTTCTTTGGTCTCTTCTTCTTCTGCTTGTTGCTGCAGCCATTTAACATGTGCAAGTTCTGAATGTGCACATGTACTCTTTCTAGCCAACTGCATTGCAAAAACTCATTACACGTGTGTGAAAAGGATCCCTGATGAATGCAAGTTCAGTGAATAAACACTGTGCTCTGCAGAAGAGTTCTCAACAAAGCCATTTAAGGTGAAGGATTTGGGTTTAAACGTGGAATGGACTGGCATCAATCAGAGAGGTTTGGTGGAGCCACTCAGCAGCTGAAGAGAAACCCAAGGAGATTAAAAGGTGATTAAACTCCCTCTAATCTCATTAAATGGTAAAGAATAAGCTAAATGGGATCACTGCAGTGGAAGCTAATTCATAAAATCTCCCACGTTATCCCAACCAACCTCTGGTGTCTTGTCTGTGTGGGAAGCACTTTGGGAAGTTGAGTCACTGCAACAACAGTCAGGTTTTAAAGCTGAACCTGGCAACTTTACACACTGCAGACTCCAGATGGCAGTCCGAGGTAAACATGTAATGTCATCTTTATATTAAGTAGTATGGCCTGTGATGCATCATGCCTAGAGGCGGAGAGGCAAAAGATAAAATGTTGGCGAGTCCCACTTTCTGAGGTGGATTCCCAACTGTCCAAAGGCTCCAGCTCATCAGGGGCCCCACATGACCAAGGTGCCCTGTCTTTTGATTAATTTGTTTGGGGAAACGTGCCACTCGAGCAAAATACAAGAACAGGTCCTGCATGTTTACCTGATCTTGAGGCCCTGTCTTTTATAAGGAGCTCTGTGTGGAAATTAAGCAACAAAATCAGAACTGCAGAACCTCCCTATTCTCAATTCACTCCAGGTCTCCGTCTCTTAATTACTATCCAATTAATGATTTTAATTGTGTGCATGGGCTTTACCAATAACTAATAGATGGTGTAGTATCTGTGTCGTTTTGCTCTCATTGCAGTTGAATCTCTTTTGTCTCTTCATCCCCACACTGTTCTCAAGGCCCTGTGCATGGTTCTCTATCAATCTCAAAATCAAATTCAATCTTTAGGCTCCCCTCCAATTTTCAATAGAGTCAATGACAAAGACACTTTAAATATTAAAATATACATGTGTATGTTGTATCAAACATGGCAAACAGAGTGAAAATATCACGCTTCAGTGTTGAAATCATGTTTATGCATCCAGTTACAAAACCATGTCCCACCCTGCTGGTCTCAAAGGACTCAGATAATTACAGTATAGAAAAGTTACGTTGGAGAAAAAAATGCTTGACGTAGCCTCACTTTTCACTTCTCTTTTATACAGAGGTGGTAAATTGAAAGGATTCGAAGGTGAGATATGTTATGGGTTGTTAGAGGAAGACAGAACAGAGAGCAGAGTAGGAGAGGAAGGAGTAATGACATGAGCATCTTTTCTCAGAAAGCTACAAGATAAAGAGCGGCACCAGATTAACACAAGAAGTCCTCTTTGCCTAATAAAGTGTCGGAATATCTTATCTGAGGAGACAAATTGACCTTCTACTCAGCTGCAGTCCACCACCGCAGTCATACTGTTGGATTTACCCGATTCTCACTCCCATTTCTAGGTTCAAATGTTTTCCTCGAGCCTTAAAGACGACTTCAACAGAGTCTGCGACACTATAATGGCTCATGATATTTCACAAATGTAGTGCCCATGTTGTCTTTCAAGTTAAGAGGCATTTATGGCAGCAGTTTGGTTTCATTTATGACAATAAAGTAGATAATTAGCTGTTTAAAGGCTGAGTTGTCGTCTTTTCAGAATAATGGAGAGCCAGGTGGTTCATAGGGATTCAGATTTCTCACTCTTGTTGTAAAAGTGAGACTAACGGCGTGTCTACACAGGAGGCGCTTTTCAGTTGAGTTCGTCCAACAGTTGAGATATTTCGCCTAAAACTACTAAAGTCCACCTCATGGTGGCGCTAGAGGAGAAGTCAGCGGATTCATTGTCTGGAAACCGTCAATGTCTGTGCCGGTTTTCGTATCAATCTTTGCAATATGTGTTGAGATAATTCAGTTTGGACCGAAGTGGTGGATTGATATTGTCTTCCCTAGTGCAACCTGGCCAAACATTCTCTGCCAATTCAAGTATTACTTATGTGCAAGCATTAAATGTGCATTATTTTTCATTTCCTGAATGTCACTGTTTGAGTGTCTTACACCCAATGTACGTGGAAGAGGCTCTGCCGGGTCATGGTATCACAGTGTTGTATTTCTTCACACACTAACACACACGCCATGGAGGCTAAAACAACGTGCTCCTGGAGTTGACTGGGGACCACTGTCGCTTTAAGCAGCTAATTGGCCTTAAAAGACCCTCTAAATAGTTTTCAACTGAAGATCAGTTTGGAAATGCTTCCAATTAACTGACAGGTGAGCACTGATTGGACCACTTAGTGCAAATTCAGAGCAGGTTGAATGCAACTAAAGGTCATCTGCTGCGGAGAGGAAGCGGTGGCGCTTTTGTTGTTGGTCCTGGCATGCTGGGAAATGTGAGCAACAAATACTCCAAGGAAATGAAGCGACCTTAGTCAACTTTCAGTGCAACACTTTATGACTATTTGAGAACATCATAAATAAACATGAGTGGCAGCTGGAGTGTCGCACAAACACGACATTATAAGATACAGTAAGACCTTGTATCGCATTACTTTCAGACCATAACACAATCTGGCCACTGTGTCATGCATTTAAATCAAATCCACTCAGAAAGACTTTCTCTGCACTTCATTTGAGTGTCTAAGAAGAATATTAAGGTAAAACAACTCTCAGTATGCAAACGTTGCCCTGAAAGGGGTCTAGAGTTTTCCCTGGTGCTCTAAACGAAAACAGCGCTGCGAGCGATGGAAGCAACAATATGAAAAACTTGACAGTGTGGCTGTTAAGTACAATAACATGTCAAATCAAGAGCCTAACTGTGAGGAAATGTAGTTTATGCTTGGAGAAATAAGTGTAATTAGCACTGCATTCAAATATCGGGGTGGGGAGAGGGCCTGAACGTTCTGTTCCTCTCTAACAAGACTAAGTTTGTGACTCCATGCTAGCGAACATGCTCAGAATTACAACGCTAGCATGGAGATCTTTGGCAGAGGAGCCTCCTGTCCACTGCTCAAGAAGAGAAGCTGTGTATGGAACTCCCTCTCAGTATAAGTGCAAATGCTGAACTTGCATCATATTATTGGCTAAAGACGCATTTTACTTTACTGAAGTTTTGCTTTCAGTTATGATGCAGAATAAAGGACTGTGTGTTTACTAGAAATACAATTCAATAACTAATGATAAGACAGGCATTAACTACTTGTTTGATTGTGATGAAGAAAGTTAAGCACTAGTTGATGCAGAAACTGTTGTTCATGCAGTGCACATGGAAGCTTTTTTACTTTTTTTTCTTAAAAACTTATAAATTCTGGGGTAAGAAAAAAATCACAAAATAACACCCTATTCTATTTCTGAACCCCACACCCCTCCTAAGAATTTCTCCACAGTCCCTTTGATTCCACCATTTTCATCAAGCCCCTAAACTCCACATCATGTTGAGGCATATAGTAAACACGCCACACTAATCTCATCACATGACTCCTCATTCTGTTATGTAACATGATCAATTAACGCAGGGATGGACTGCTGGCCTGCGTGGCAGTGTAATTGGTGGATTAATCCTGTTGGTTGCCCCACCAGCCCAGACTCTGTGGCCTGTGATTACAACACTTTGAGCATCACTCATTAGCACCATGGAGAATACATGATGATTATGTTTTGGAAATTACATTGACAGAGAGGTTGAGAGAGAAAGAGAAGGAACCTTAACATGATCCCAAATCCCTCCTGGTGGATTAGTGTGAGAAAGCAAGGGCTTTGCTGTTTACCTTGCTGTACTATGCTGTATTCCAGCATGGATGTTTTCAGATGTCCTTTTATTGTGTCGTGTTTTGTACCTACACTCATTTCTTTGATATCAGCAAACTGAATATGGCAATTTACCATAGCACTTTCCCCCGGCAGCATTATGCTGCTCTCCCAAAAGTACTGAGGTGATGGCTGGCCTCTCTTTGTGTTCTCTTAATGGTCCTGATAGCATTACTTATCTGCAAAATGCTGCATTCCAACACTACAGCAAGAAGCCCAGAGATATAATGAAATGCTAAACCTGCTGTCTGAATGCCTGACCGGTCATGTAGCTTAAGCAATTCTCAGCTGTCAGGAACACAATTATGCACCGTTACACTGAGAAACCCTTGTAAAGCTATAATATCTAGACTGGAGGGGAACCCGGAGAGAGATCTGAATCTGCCTGCATTTTATATATATCATCAAAAAAGTATTCACAAACGTAACACAGAATCCACATTTACAGTGACTTTCAGGTCAGAGTCTTTACAAGACCTGCCAGGCTTTTCAGCCTTTTACTCACTGAGGCTACAGTCCCACCGCATCTATAGAAATATATAGAAAATGTGGAATTTTTATATTTAAAAAGTTGCAGGGCCACTCTGCTTCCACAATACAACAGGAAACATATCATTATTAATTTAGAAGCCATCACCAAGAGTTGGGATATAATGTGATATAATATACAAACATTTATTCAATACTTTACAAACTTTGAAGATTGAAATGATCCATTCAAGTAAAAACTTCCTTAAACTTAAAAACACTCCAAAATGAAAAATCTACTTTTTGAAATCCCAGCAGGGCAAAAGCAGCGCTTTATTTAATATATTTGAAGGTAACGAGCCTATAGAGCAAGAGGAAGAAGACTATTTATTCAAGAGCCAGTGGATCATTCTGACCTCCATAGTGCTTTGATGTTTCAAGGTTCTGGTGGTAAAAGAACTGATAATAAAGGTGTAAATGATCTTGCCCTAATAGGTCAGACTCCAATGAAGTGCAATCTGTACACCCACACAGTCACTAGAAAAGATCTAATCAAGCCAAATAATTAGGAACACCTCTGAAGGTGGCTCATGCATGAGCTTCAGGCTTCCCTGACAGTGAAGCCTCAATACAAATGGATCAGACCCTACATACGACTAGAACTAAACTTTGCCTGTAGCAAGCGGGCTGCACTTTGGTGAACAGAGAAAGATGGTTGAGGAAGTAACTACTAAACCTCAGTAAAGCACTCAGTCAGTGCAGGTATCTCCAGGGAACAGGTTCATTAAGCTTGCACCAAAACAGGAAAGTGAATGAGACATCATGTCAAATACTGGCAGAGGCTGGTGGACCACTGGTTTGACCACTGAACAACAACACGCACTAGCAACATTTTCAGGCTCCTGACTCATCACTCAGGGTGATCATGTGCTTCAGTCCCAGTTTCAAGTCTATATACTGTTCCAGCACCTTTTGTATAAAAAGAAACTATCTTTCCACCTCCAAACAAATCCTCCTTCACCACTCTGCCTGCCACAGTGTTGTTTCTGTCCTCTGTGTCAATGCAGCTGATACAGAAATGGTTTAATTAAACCGGTCTTGGCTAGCCGCTGGACAGGCTAACCAACCATATGTTTTGGCGATCCCTTACCCATGTCTGTTCTCCTTGACTTTGTACAGACAGACAACAAAGGACTGCCCACTCCCCTTCAAAACAGAGTGGAATCAAAGGAAAAGCAGGATTACTCCTCCATGTTCTGCTACAATAAGACAGTTATCCTCCAGACTCTTTGGCTTCCAAATAAAACTGAAAGACTGCAGCTTGTAGATTTCTTTTCTACATTTTATGGCGACACAAACAAAATGTTAAAATGTTTTGGCATAATACTAATCTCATGTGGCTTCACTCTTACTATGCAAGCCTTCTTTCTTTGGCTGTACACAAGAAGTCTGCAGCTCACAAACAGTGAAATAACATGGAGACGAGAGGCTTTATCATGATAATGAATTCACACGGCACAAGCCCAGCTTCTAATTTCTCTGCGTGCTGAGGAGCAAAGGAGGGATGGGTAGTAAAAGCTCAAGCAAATGAAAAGATGATCAATGTCTGTTCGGAGATGGATGCTCCTCAGCCTGTTAGAGATGTAAAGTCGATAGAGTGATCATGTTATCTGTTTAAAGGTGTATTTTTCTAACAAAGCTAGCTTCGAAGGAACAGAGCTGCTCTCTCTGTAGGAAACACGAGCATTGTGCAACTTGTAAAGCTCTTACCCATGTTATTTCCTAAAGGGATTTCACACAAAACAATGTGCACAAAGACACACACACACACACACACACTCTCTTTATGGTTGCTTTGTAATTGTTTAATGGCAAATGGGCCTCCTCTGTATACAGTACACTTCTTACAGAATTAGAGAGCCGGAGAGTACCATTATCGCCGTATCGACTGGTTGTATTGACTTCTCATTACGAGGCAAGCAGCCCGGCGGAGTACAGTATGATTCTTGCTGTCGGTGGAGAAGAGCAGTCCAAGAGCATTTAGAGCCGGTGAGTTACTGCTGTTCTGTTGTTATGGTTAATTCGTCCCAGCTACGATGAGTACTAACAGATCTGACGTATTAGACAAAATACTAGCTGGCAAGTGTGAGTTCAGTCAGACAGCTCACGTTTGAAATGTTTATTACAGCAGCAGAACAAAGTCAGGGTTGTCCCACCTAGCGGGAGCCCTCAGAGAGACCGAGTCAATACTGATGCAGGACAGCGGTGGCAGCGGCAGTTTAAATAGGACGGGAGGGTGTGTTGGAAAGTGAAGTATGTCAGGTGTGTACAGCAGCTGGAGTTGTGTGAACTAGCCCGCAGGCATCTCTCCGTTCATGTAGTACTTTAGTAGGAGGCAGCCATTGTGAGCGGTCTGCACACGACTGGGATGGAGATGTGAAGTTGAAGTTCTGACTTTGTCAAACATGGGTTTAACTCATAAAATGTGTAATTGCTGCACTGATATAGTTGGTGGAACGGAGCCATAGTTAATGTCATTAGATCCACTTGTGTTGTCAATATTTTTGCTTAAAAACTATTTTAACGTATTTTCCCCTGTTGAAAAGCTTAATTCTGGTTTATACCTGTGATGTCACTGATGATTGTTATGTAAAATGCCATTTCCCCCCCAGTCTAAGCCCTTCACACTGGATCATTATCGAGGGGGCTACATATTCTATATGTCGTGCACATATAAAAGGATAACAGAAATACTTGCCATTGTTGGACTACTTCACTAATCAGGAGAAAAGCCACGGAAACCAAGCTTCATACACGAGTCTCTCAGACCTGAAGACATCAAAGCGAGTTGATATAAAATGTCCAAAGGAATATTCAACCTTCTTTACGTTGCAGGCTCGGTTTTCTTTTCAGATTTGCATGCCATGAGTGGCAGCTGCTATGATGTATGCATGACTCATTTATATGTATTATTTTCCAGATCTTTCCAGATTAGCATATTGTGAATCAAGAGACCTGATCACAGCTCATGACAGGCTGAGCCGCACACCACTGCCATGAATATCTATGAGATAGACGGTGTTAAATCTACACACAGACTTGTAGGCTTCTCTTTTCAGCCTCTTGTGTCTGTGCTTTGTAATTAATTTGTAAGAATTATGTGTAAACTGATACTAAAGTCACAGATTTTTCTTTGGATGCTGAATATACAATGTTTTATCGAGCGTTAGGTAAGACTTGTGGAAGCTCTGGTTATTTTGGCGCTGACAGTGATGAGGGACAAGGACAAAATATTTTAAAATAAGTGCTCACGTTTCCTTTTCAAAATCCTGCACGTCTCAACGGACGGAGCATTCTGCAACTCTTATTACACAGTTTAGCTCTTTAGTCAAATAACTGGTCGATGGCTCGTGTGATTTAAAAAACCTGTTTTCTGGACAGTGTGATTTGATGGTGAAGGTTTTTCAAGGCCAGATGTTCTGTGGATGTTACGGTCATCAGGTTTTGTCTCCATAAAAACCCATTTAGTGTCTTGATTGGAGTTGACTGTAAGATCTGGGATCCAACAAGCAAAACAGGCTCACAGTGGAAAGACATACCATTTGTTTCACATAAATGATTCAACCACATGTTCCGAGCTTCACTCTCACTTTTACATGTGTTGAGATGTTTCTGTCTTTTCTTATGTTGTCAGACAAAAACATTGTCGCTGCTAAGGAGCACATCTGCCTGGTTCGTACCATAATTGCTGCTGCTGTTTCTTTCATGCAGCACTGAGAGGTTTGGAAATGATCAAATACCTGAGGTTTCAAGGCAAAGCTTCTTGAATATAAAAGGTACTTTGGCATCAGAGTAAACATTACGGCACTAAAGAAAGAAAAATGCTTCTAATCAGAAACTGTATGGGTTTACATGATTAGAAAAAGAACTCAAGGAAAGGGCAGCACATTTGTTGGGGCAGCAGAAAACTTTCTTATGGTTCTTTTGATGCTAAATGCTAGGCTAAGGTTAGTTAACTCTTAATGGGGAGTACTACACAGCTTGTGAAAAGCAGTTGTATTTGTGTGTGGAGGCTCAGGAGGACGCCCCAAAATAGATCTGGAGTGGTGCCCATGTCTTCCACTGCTTCGATCCCATGTATAAAACACACTGTAATTGCTGTTAACATTGAATTATTGTTGCTCTTAGGATTCTTTCACGTCTGACTGTGTGTGACTGGGAAATACATTAATTACGACATATGAGATATGTAAAAGGAAACCGATTTGCTGATCCCAGTGCAGCTTTTCCAACAGCACATAGACCCTGTTATGTGCAATTTACATCCAAATGAGTTTCATCAGTGTCCGCCTCAGTTTTCTCTGCTGCCATGACTCTTCCCCATTAGACCAGCCGACAGAGCCTAACTGAGCTGGGCATGAGTGCTCATTTCTCTCCTCACTCAGATCGATCCGGCAATAATATGAGCTCCCCTGATTGTAGATGGTCAAATTAGTGCACGTCTGGCAGATGCAGCAGTTGCATTTGTCAGCTCTCTCAGACTGTCAAAGCACCGGGGCTGTTTAACAATTCATGGCCCCCGATCACAACATGAAACTCTTCACTGCTTGGGACTTTGTCTGCTGGTGTTAATTGGCTGAAACTGGAGCCTGGTCTGCCGCTGAGCCTGCCAACAAGGCCGGGCACGGCTGTAGTAGCATATTTGTGTTATGTTACATTTCTATCACACATTTCAACATACTGAGATGTTTTATGTTCAGATGAATACTTTACAATTTGGCGACTGGCAGGGTGGAAATTTGTTATGAATTTATGAAGCAGTGTTGCAGGACTGTACTGAATGTACCAGCCTAGTGTCAGAGAACAGATTGGAGTTGGAGGAGGGGAGGGGAGATAGCACCCTGTGCATCACTCAGTGAGATCAGACAGAAAGATCAGGAAGCCACAAAGAAGAACCAATGTAGGAAAATATCAAGCATGATGCTTCGGCATGGGGCGCTTGGCATGTGTGTTTCAGTGTGCGCTACAAGCTAGTTCCATCTGTATTTTATGTAATCCTACAGATTGTTGTTTCTCACTGCTGAAGCAATCGGAATATTTGCCCAGTAAGAAGCCATGAATGAAAACATCAGACATTTTAGATGATAAAAACAAACTAACCACTATGAGTCTCTTTTAAATGGTTTGAGATGTCAGTTCATGATAAAAGTGGATATGTGATAATCAGATAAAGTGCTCTGTTTTCATGGACCAGAGCAATGCGTACAATCTAAATACATAGCACATTTTTATGTAACAAAACATTGTCTTAAGATGAATAAAAAAAGAAGTGAAGTGTTGTTTTGATGTGGACAAGCAATGGGGGGAAGGCGACGACGCCCACTTAGAAGACAGGAAGTGTAAAGTGCATTTTATCTTTTGTTTTTGAGCATCTTTAACCAAATTACAGCCTCACAGAGCTGCTGTCGTGGCTGCAGGCTCTTGTCTTTTTAGAAATGATTACCAAACAATCCTGCTATTGTTACAAGCATTTACATTCTGTTAAGTAAGACATCAGAAAACCAAACTCAAATCCAACATGCCACAAGCCAAGAGAGATGTTGAACTTCCTGCTGAAATGACCAGCCGACAACTGCGTGCAGAAGAGGGATTTTTGAGGAGCCGCACATATACTCTTCTTTCTTTGAGTTAAATACAGCAAATCTTTCAACAAGATATTCTGGCTCAAAATGTGCTCAAACAAATGGCTGAGTAAACCTTTAAAGGATGATGTAGATCACCATGGCTATATTTAACTAAATTCCCATCTTGCTGTTCGATTTACTTTGCATATGGTCGGAATTACACAGCGACACAAATACTTACAGGCTACTGAAAGGCTTGCTGGGCTGAAGCTTTCAAGGCTTGTATAAAAGCTTCTTTCATGCAGATATCAATGGTGTCAGCCCGGAGATTAAGGCAGAAAAGATTTTGCGCCTGTCACGGTGGCTCGCGTCTTCCGCAAAGCCCTGCTGCCTCCAGGAAACATCTAAATTTATCTGGACGACAAAACCAGCTCTTCGTTCTCCCGGTCGCCGTCTGAAGAGACTCTTTCCACATGCATGTGCCGCTTTTTGCACGACCACCTGCCGTTTCTACCCTTTCAGCGACCTAATTGCTTTTTTCCCCCTATTCGGCTTGTCTTAACAATTTGCCACCCATTTTCCCTTGCAAGGAGTTAACAAGGAGACAACTCATTTATAACCAGCAGCAGTTATTATTTGCTGGGAGCGTTTATAAGAATGGAACATATTTGCTATTCTGCATTGTTATTATTACTTTCTCTCTCATTATGTCCTGCAATTGGCATAATCAGTTAATTACAGTCCTCCAGCGGTCAGATTGCCACCATGATGTCTGATTTCATGCTGTGGATATTACATTTGTCTGACGTGTCGCAGAATAAGCATAGGCCTTTGCTGATCTTTTGTAACATCTCACAAAGCTTCTGTATTCACAAACAGTTTATTCAGCGCACACACGGGGGAACAGAAAATATCAAATCACGTATGACATAATTGCTTCACACAGATGGTTCTGTTACTCATATTTGGGTACAAAGATATAAGAATTTTCTCCAGACATCAGTGTAAATGACAAAATGACAAGTGCAACATCACCAGGACACTTCTCAAGTCAAACCTCCAAATGTATTTACTCTTGGCATGCATAATTAAATCTACTGTTTTTGCTACAGAGAAGAATTCAGATGTATTCTGTGACAGAGCTGCAGCCACTGCATCAGGGAGCTGCAGACTCTGAGGCAAATTAAAATAACTCTATTAAGATGGTGCGAGACATATTTTCTTCTTTGCATTTACATTGTGACACAATGAATGGATTTCTTTATGTCACAGGAAAGTCTCACATCACTCATAATTACATTCGCAGATGTTTAAACTCAGCGCACTATGTAAGTATAGAAGCTAAAATGTTGAAAATTCATTCAATAGGAAGATTTTTAAGTTCACAATAATCAATACTGTAAGACAGATCATGTGTAATGTGAAATGGGCAGCTCATAGTAACGAAGTAATAACGAAGAATTATCACCTAACTCAAATTTACATTGGGATAAAATTTGCCCGAAACACGACTTCAAATTAATGCTAATGTTGTAACTTTATTTTAACACCATATAATATAAAAAGGTGAAATGGCAGATTCTTCTTGTTTTAGCCAAAAAGGATCATTTATCTTTATTGCCGCAGAAACCACAGTTAAAACTATCATGTTGATATGAAGCTAGACTGAATTCACTTTAATGAAAATGAGACCAGCGCTCTTTACATCCACATGATTATTTTGGCATTAATAAACTACTGTAACAGTTTCCCTCTTACTCAGTTGTTCCCTCACTCTTTCCTGTGCTTTCTCCACCAATTACTCTCAGACATATTAAAAAGAAATGGCATCAGCGCCATTTGATGTTGGAGCCCCCATCAAATGCTTGGTGTGCTGCTTCAACATGCTAAAGAGTTATTAATGCTCACATGCCGCGTTTAAGGAGCTCACCCTGACATCACAAGGCCTTCAGTCTCTGATGAACCCTCTTAGACATGCATGTTCAACGCAGGGCCAAATATTTAATTACATGTCTGAAAAGGTGGAGAGACAGAAAACAACTCAAGACAAACAAATCGATATTCAATTAAACTCAAAGTTGTATTTGTGGATTCCACAGAGGAGGTGAAGGAGTTGCAGCAGAGTGAGATGATTACCAGATTACCATCACATGGACGTTAAAGAAATGGGTTCCCAGACAGGAAGAAAAACACAATCATTTTGGGGGCTTTACCCCGTTAACAAATCAATTTTGGGTCACATCAACATTGCAATTTAGTGCCATGTTATATAATCACCTCAGCTCTCCTTAATTATATGGGAGAGTTTGTATTACCTGGGTTTAAATTGTAACACTATAGTGGCATTTACATTGCTTAGTTTGCTTGCCTTCAGTGATCATTAGAAACAGACAGCTCACATTAAGGCTCACTAATTGAAATTAGCCTGCTAATTGTCTTATCATTACTACTGCTTTTTAATGGAAGGTACAAGACAAGGACACCCTTGAGTGTGAAGTTTTATTCAGCAGATGCAGAGTGTATTTTCAAAGTTAGTGACGGTGGTGGTGGTGGTGAGAAATGTAATCATCCCTGTCTTGCCTGGTCACGTTTGGTTGACTGGTGCTCACTCGTCTTTCCAGATTATTAAAGTTGTCGGGTGTGATCACGTCTGTTTCATCTCTGTGCACTCCACGAACACAACGATGCAGAATATCTGCTGTCGTGCAGCAGCTACAGTGATTTGTTTGGAATAAATGGAGGTAAATGGTAGTTAGTATTCGCGACAATTGTCACCATGGCCAACCAACTAAGCCAAGGTTAAAACAACACGTAAATCACATAGCAAGCCATAAGCTACGGAAAGGGGACTTACGCCACATTTACACCATTTGAAACTTTAAACCAGAGAGGCAGTGAGACACAGCCAGACAGGTGTCAGTCTAAAACCATCATAGTCATGTGGGTCCTATTGGATGGCTATGCAGTGGTTAGAAGAAGGTTCTGGTTGGAGCCTTTCTGTGTGGGGTTTGCATGTTGTCTCGCACTTGTGTCCTCTGGGCACTCAGGTGTCCTCCCACAGTCAAAAGACATGCAGGTTAGGTTAGATCTAAATTGTGGGTAGTTGCTATAGCCTGGCACCGTATGTAAGTTGGGATAGGCTCCAGCCCCTAACAACCCTTACATCTTAGGACGTAGATCTAATTGGGTGCATGGGCTGAAATTAACGACCAAACCCAGATATGAGTCTCCAAGTGATGCACACAGGACACAAGCACGTTTCCCATCCAGAAACAGAAGAAAAAGCTCCACAGCTTCATTGCCAGTTCCAGCTGTGCTACATGTGAAGTGTGTGAAGAGGAGGGGCGTCTGAGCAGAGGGACTACATGAGGACAACCTCAGTACTTTGAGAACCTCCTCAAAGTTTAAGGATGACCTTATCAACAGGGACCGCCTGTCAAGTTGAGAAATCTTCACCAGCTCTGAAGGACACCGTCTCTTTGTGAGCCTTGCAACTACAACAACAACACACACACATATACACACACAGGATTCCCTATGGCCACACAGCTTTAGAATGTGGCAGATGTTCATTTTAGGAGTATATTCTGAAATTGGTAGGAGCAGCTGTGATGAATTTCATTCAAGTCAGCATGCGTGCACACAAACCCACACTTGCACACATAAACAAACCACAGACCTTTCCTCTGCAGTCTCTGTCAGCACCTATAACAGAGAAACTATATTCAGCAGCCAGAGAAGATGCATCCTGACAAGATAAAACACTGTTGTGGTGAGGACATAAACCCCTGCGAGTACATCCAGGAAATGAGGACTGTAATGCACATCTATCTTTCTCTGTGTGTATGTGTGTGTGTGTGTGTGTGTTCCCCTGTGTGATTCCATGTCAAACAACATCTGCATCATTCAGAATGCTCCTCTGTAGACTGGCCTTTGGATACTTGGCCTTTAAAAAGCCACCTGTCTATATCATTTCTCCACTCGTCCTCTCACATGTGCTGTGCAGGTTGATTTTAGTTAGTTAATCCTTTTAAAACAGGTGGTCTCATTGAGATCAACATCAATTTTTCAAGAGTTTTATAAATAAGAAATGCAACTTCCTTTTGATGGTTACAGAGCACCATCCCACCTTTTTCATGCAAGATACAGGGTTTAAGGTGGATGCACAGACATGCATTTATACAATATAAAAATAATCAAGTGCAGGCATAATTATGACAACTGGTTATTTTTCTGGTGCTTATAAATACTAAATGGGTGGTGAAAATAAAGCAGGAGTGATATTATTTATATAAGTAGTGAATAGAAGAAGGCCAAGAATAGATCCTTGTGGGACACCTTTACTAATTAAGAGTACTTGGAGATATTTCAAACTGCTGCTCGAGTTCTTTCTGAAAGGTCTTAAAATAATTTACTGGACCAGTGATTAAAAAGATATTACTTTCAGTCAAATATTATTGTCAACAGTGTCAAATGTTTTTAAATAGTCCATAAGACGTTTAGCACAATTATGATTGTCTAGAGCATTGACAGTAGAATTTATTAGAAGTAAAAAAGCAGTTGATTTGCTGTGATATATCGAAGTCCTGACTGCTGCAGCTGAAAATCTGTGTAGCCTCCCAAACTTCTGGGATTTTAGCAGCTGGGATTGTATCTATTGTAAGGCTCATTTTGTTATTAATGCTTTTCACACAGTCTCTGTATTCATCCAAGCATGCTCAAACTACTGGGGACAGCTTGTGGGGATTTTCAATTAGTTCTTTTTCCAAAAGCAGTGTTTGTGTTTGTGTATTGTTATTCCCCTCTGACCCTTCCTTTTTAAAAATCAATTCAGCACTACAATCAGTGTTGTGATGGCACATGTGGGCAGACGCCTTCAACTGTTATTTATATATTTATATTTTTTTTGATTCATACATCCATCCTTTCCCCCATGAGTGGCCACAGCCTGCCCCTCCCCTCCCCTCCCCTCTGCTTGCTAGAAGACTCCATTAGCAGTGTTATTCTGGTGGGCGAGACGTGATGAAGTTAGGTGAGGATCATAAATGCGATCATGTCAGTTTCACTCCAGTGCAATGATGATGGGCCTGAGTACATACACATAACACCCAGACGCAGAGCGGCGAGCAGAGATGGAGGAAATGAGGCAGAATGCAGAAAGGTAGAATAAAAGAAAAGAAACACTACATGAAAAAGGACTTTGAAGGAAATAAATACCAAATACAAAGGCAGGCGGTGAGTCATTCGGATGTTAATTAGTAGTATAACGACCAATAAAGACCTCTGACAAGGTCTGTTTTAATAAAGTATAGCTTTTAAAATAACAGCTGCCAACAAAGAGGCAGAGGGAGGCCATACAATGCTTTAAAACACCCATATGTACATTTTCTGTACCAGCGACTTCTTGTTGTTGTTGGAATAAAGTCCTCTGTCAGTAGCAAAGGTAAAAGAGATGTGACAACATAGTAGAGGTATGTCATTTTTATATTTAGTCCAACACGGCTGGAGAACCTCAGCTTGATTGGCTGGATATGCAACGTCTGTCCCTGCATTTGTTTGCAGAGTTTGTGTGTTTTTTTCCTTTTCTCTCTCTCTCCTGGCTGTGACAATAGACTTGATAGTCAAATACTAAGTGTTTACATTACTTTGCTGACATCCGCGTAATATATATATGTGATTGTTAGCAGGAGAAACACAGAGGGTTTTTTCTTGCTTATAACCAGACAGAAGTGTTGAGATCGCAGTGAAATGGAGGTGAGAAGTTTTGCTGAGAAGAGACAGGCTTTGTACAAAATCCTTGAGCCCACCCATGTCATAACCTCAACAAAGCATCTCATGTTTGTTTCTCCAATCATCAAAATACTTTATATGAGAGGGTGTCAAGAACACAAGAGAAGCTAAGACGATGTAACCAGTGCTGGTCCTTATTTCACGCGGTGCGAGTAGGACGCAGGTCCAGTTGACTGGCAGGTCTCTGCGGTGGCGTTCTCTGTGGAGGAGGCTGTCCTTTCGCAGGTACCCCGGTGAGATGTGGGTGGTGCAACTGACAGCTACTGATGGGAAAATTGCTGCCTCGTGTGCCTCAGTGCCGACGGACCTTTTCAACAGTAAAAAGGAATGATATGACAGAGAAAATCATACGTCTGGATCTCTTTCAGGTGCGGGGCTGTTAAAAAGGTAAAACAACCCAACGCAAATTTCTGTTTTGCTCCAAATGTGCAGGTTGAAAATGATCATCATTGTCTGGGTGCCCGGGCTCTCGTGAACTTTGTTATTTTTCTATCTTATTGAAATCAACACAATGTGGCCAGAGTGTGTCCTGTTGAAAGGGTTTCCAACAAAACATGACTAAAACTTCATGCTGTAGCTCAACAAAACATCACAGGGTTTTATATGTGGGGGCGGGGGGGCTGTAAACACTGATCACATCAGGGGCCGGCTGCAAAACAGCTCTGAAATCAAGCGATAACTAATGCCCATATTGTAAAAAATAATTGTGGATGGAGAAAATCTATTTGGGGGCCACTAAATTACACTTCAGAGAGTAGAGAGAGCAGCTTTTTAAAATGTTATTGAATTATAACTAGGACCAAGACCTGTGCTCTGAGATAAAATATTAATAAAAGGCTCAATTATAAACATTTTCAAATAGATTTCATAAAAACTATTTTCACTTAGTAATGTCCTGCCCTAGAACACTTCAGCATGTGGACAGAAGGAGCTGGGATCAAACCCCCGACCCTGGGATTAATGGACAAGCCGATCTACCTCCTGAGCCACAACCGCCCAAGGAGCTAAGCTATCCCTTAGTGCTAGTGTTCACACTATACTAGCGTGCAATACCAACAACAATGTGCAATATATAGATATATATACACTTTCATAGTATAATATTGTTACTACTGGCTGCTACTTCCCATGCACTAAATATATTCAGTACTTAGTACTAAGTGTGACTGCATGTCATCACATGTTACTTCTTTATATTTTTTACTTATGTTATTTTATTTTTCTCTCTCTTGCACTGAACACTTTTGCTGCAACAATGTAAATGTCTCCACTGCAAAACTAATAAAGGATTTCAGATTCTATACATTACAGCACCAGGAGCGCTCCATCAGGGCACTCAGATCAGTGGGCAAGTGATTTATCAAACGCTGCCGTACGTGCATGAAGGTAGCTTTTGGCCCTGAGTGTTTCCACTGGAATAAATTCTTCCTGCTTTTCTGTCAAGATTGTTCTTTTCTCCTTGGTTATATGCTTGACAGACAATAGATTATTGTGATCAACCTCAAAGGATTGTATGAAACTTTCAATTGAAACTTGAAACACAAAGGAGATCTGAGGTCGGTGTTGTTCAAAGCGCCTCTTGAACTTGTGGAAACAATCAAAGCTCGTATTCTTTCGAGTATTTTAATTCCAGCGTTGTTAACATCCATGTTTACCAGCTCGCTGTCTTCATCTTCTTCTTCTTTCCTGCCTTTACTAGCACATTGCTTGTGTTTCTTGGCGTATTGCCGCTACCTGTGAATCAGTGGAACAGTGTGAAACCATTGGCAAGCATGTGTATCCCGACAGCGTGTGTGTGTGCATGAGACAAACTAAATGAGGAACTATTGACAAAAAACTAATTGCTCTACAAGGAGTCAAAAGCTTTTAAGATACAGTGTCAGCACAACATTGTTCTCGTCAAACAGTTCTAGCAGTCTAATACGATACTGTCAGTTCAAGATGCAACAATGAAATGCTCTGTGGTGTATAAGACGAGGCTAAGAGTCTACAGCCATGCTAGCATGTACATAGCACACGTTAGCATGTACACATATACTGTATACATATACAGTCCAGGCTGTCACTCACTCTCCCCCCACTGCTGCTTTACAGTGCTGCCTGGCCCTGCTGTGCTGCTCCTACTTCTCTGTAAGTCCTCTCATCTCTACCACCATAGCCTCCTCATGCATCAGTTCTCAGGAGATCATATACTGTTTGGTAGTAGATACATCCCAGAAATAAATATCACCTCTTTAATGCCCATAATGTTTAGTTTCCTTTGAGCCTGTCTGAGTAAATATGTTGATTCAGCTCTGTGGTCATTTCTGATGCCGTGGTTTGTATTTCTGTTATCTCGCAGTGTTTCACATTGTAAGAATATTCATTATTTTGTACCCAGAGATACAAAAATCATATGAATATCTTGCAATATAGTACAACATAATGGAATCTGGTACACAGACACAGTATAATCCATCTCCCAGGCGTGTGTGCAGAGAATCTGAATCAGAATCTGTCAGCCCTGCACAGATTGGTACTTTGAGCATCCTAGGAGCAGAGCCACATAATGTAACTCTTCTGCGCTGCCACGGGTGCAGTAAATGCTTTATAAAGACAAGAGCACACTCACTGGGAGTTGATCATGTTGGCTGCCTGAACCTCATAACCTCTTGCATGTTGTTACAAAAACACTTGTGAGGCATGGAAAAAAGCAAACACTGCTGCATTATGTTTCAGTACCGACAAATGCTGTAGTTATAAAACAGCTTCAAGTGAAATAAGTGCATCCACTGAAAGTCGTCACTCAAGTGCTTTAGACTCCTGCTGACTGGTCTCATTAGGGATTATAAGTAGTAGAAGATGTGTGAAGCTGGGTCCAATGTTCTGATCCAGCAGAATTACATAAGAAGGCCCAGACACTATCAAAGTCAAAGTCTCTATTAGAGCTGTCGACTCTTTTAATACAGCTCAGTACTTCTAGACAGAAACACCAAACTGATGCAGATACACGTGTTAACAATACAAGACTTGGTATCAAGTTAAAAGGCTTCTGGTGGAGTCACGAGTCCAAAGTCATCAAAGTCATGTGACTCGAGACCGCTGCTGTATACCATGAAAAACCACGTATTACAGAATCTTTCAGATATTTTTCTGTTTGCAAATGAGAATGTGTCATCTCTCCTGCTCTGATGATGCATCTGACTCGGCTGAGGACAGACGGAGTGGCTGGCGCTGTTTCCAACACCTCTCTCTTTCTCCATACTTCCTGTCACTCTTACTGTTAGATGTCCAGTAAAGATGAAAACGTAATAAAATCACCTGTAAAAAACCCCCACAATCAGCCAGCCTCCATCCACAGCCACCTCTTTCTCTTCCTGCAACACTTTAAAACTGGAGGGAGTGAAGACAGCAGCGATTTCAGAATCATGTAATGCCGCTGCAGGCTTCAATTCTCAACCACGTCTTTAAGATTGCATTAAAGATGAGTTTATTCACGACGGCCTTCTTTGCATGGCTGCAAGGTGCAACATTATTGAAATGCATTGAGATGTATTGTACCAGACAGAGACGTGTAAGAGAGTTAGTTAGTGCTGGTAACTCTCTACCATCTGGTGCCCCGACAAACACACTGTTGCTTGCTAAATAAAGTCGGCACGTGCGCGTCGCTGTTCGCACGTCTCTGAGAATGATTCCATGTGAACTGATAACTGAAAGAAACACAGCGAGGGAGAACCAGGGGGGAGGCGCTTGGTTTCGTTAATGGCTGCCCATTAAGCTAAATGAAAGCTGATGTGAAATTGATGAGTTTGTTTTGAGGCTAGTTTGCATATGGAAAGCAAATTTATTAGAATCAGGATTCTCGCTGCATCCTGTGAGGCTCTTAATCACAGGAAAGGAAACCTTTCAGACCAAATCTATTCATGTCACTTTTCATCACACTAGATGGGAGCTGATTTGCCTCACACAGTGCAGAGAGACACCAATCATTGTTTACCGAACACAGCAAATAGATGGAACAGGAGCAGAGAAGAGAGGAGCAGGCATTAACCAGTGCCATCTGCTGTTGCTTCTTCATGACACAGATGCCTCTAATTAAGTGCAGATGATGTGAAAACAATACATTTGGATGTGCAAACAGTGTACTGAGTACAGCTGTAGAGATCATTAAGGTGCTAACTATAGAAAAGTTGCTAACAGCCCCTAAAGGTTTGGTTTTCCATTCCACTGCTTTGGTTGGACAGAACAGAAGATTTCGGAGCGCCGTCGCGGTGCTAAGGACAGGACACGAATGTGCTCAGCTGAGATTCAAGGAAATCTGTTTTAGATTAAGAAATATGAAACTGCAGGGAGTGCACATTAAGCGTCCAGAAAATGAGTAAGAACAATCCTCATGAATATGCTCAGTAAACCCTTCAGATTCTCTTCAGTCCAATGTCCATACACTACAATATCTGCAGTGTAAAATTCATTAGGGAAAGATCGTGGTTGTAGTGAATGAACTAAACACTCGGTTAATGTCAGGAGAAGAAGTGGTTACAGCTCCTAAAAAGGCAAAAGATAAGTGCAGATCTGTGATGGGACACAGCTCTGAGCTTCCTACATGAAAGTGTTTGCACTGCATCTTTGTGCCTCGCTGCATTACAGACACACTACTTCCTGTATCGGCACTGGACATGAACCGTAAATCAACGGAAGTCGTAGCGATACTAGAAGTTGTCACGTAGCTAGAGAGCCGTTTCACAGGCTTCCATTATTCACTGCAATCTGTGTTCGTGGTTTTCTTTGATTTGTGAAATGTGTTCCAGGGTTTACTGTCTTTAGAAAACGTGCTATTGTTAAATCCATGTCTGCACTAGGGAGGCTGCCTGTTCCACCCAGGATATAATGTAGATATACTGTATGTGTATAAGTGTGTGTGCATGTAGAAGTATGTATAATGCTGGTGATTAATATTATGGACTCTGATGGAAACGTGCTGTACTTTGGTTTCTCGGCTGTGATGGAAACATTACATTAGTCGTGTACAGTGCACACCTCCCCTTTGTTTAAAGTGCATGAAATTAGGCCATGACATGATAGGACAGTGCTGTGGAGTTTTATTGATCGGCTCTGGAGAGACCGGGGGAGGAGAGAACACTTGTCATGATGGCAGAGGCTGCCGGAGAGTTTCTGATAGCAGACAGCCGAGGTGAGAACGCAACAAATAAATCAAACAATGAAGAAATCGTCTGAGCAGGTGTGGCTTTTGATTGTCTGATTAAAAGCTATTAGTCACTATGACACTCCACAATTATGATCATCACTGCAGTGCATTATGGGACTCTGCACTGTCATCACAGTGCTACGTTTCTCACCATGCAGCTCAAGTTAGAACTGATGTCCACACTTAACGATTGAATGTGAACCCTCAGGGTTTAAAGACACCTTTCTTAATAACTTGCTAAACTTGTTTTTAATTTGTGCGCATGCGCTTGTAAGTGCGTGCAGCCCGATACAATCGCTCCGCTCGTCTTACTTGCTCTTTTAAATCTTTTTGTTATTTAACTCTGTACTTATGGGTTTTTTGTTTGGTGTT